>OZ010666.1:69096873-69361873 GCA_963932185.1 Troglohyphantes excavatus | reverse complement strand
CAGAATAAAAAAAAATCAAATTAATAAACACAAAAATAAATAAAATTTATATGTTGCAAAACGCTTTTTCACGCGATTTCCAGCACTTTTCTCGAAGTAGCAATTGCGGCCGAACTACTGGAGCTATCGACTTGAAACTTGCTCTAGTCTACTAACGGTGATGTTTCCAGTCGATTGGAAGTATTTAGAAGGCGATCCGAACACTAGAAATGAAATTTGATTTTTTTTCGTCGGAGGTATTTTTGTAATTTTTTTTTTCAAAGTCCAGCTTTGAAATATGATGGAAAAAATTTTACTTAATTTTTCTATGTTAAATAAATTTTTAAAATTTTTTTTAAGAAAACATTTTCGATTTTTTTTTTTGAAAAAAATTTATTCCATGTTGTAGAGCATCAAAAATGGTTATATACGTATATTTTTATTTTTTACTTTGAAAAATGTTTGGATCATTTTCGCCCACTTAAAAAAGTACTTTACCGGTCGCCGACCATGTTCTGTGGCGACAAGATCCTATACACTTCGCGGCACTACATATTTCCCGACTCCCGATGAAAAACTGCAATTTTCAAACCATTCCCGTTGATAGTTGGGTTTATATGGAAAAATTGGTATTTTAACCCACAGGAAAATTTCAGGCCATTCGCATTGATAGTTTTGCATATATGGAAAATGGGTTTTTAAAAAACCTATTTTTCCATTAAAAAACGACTTTTATTGCAGATTCCGAATGAACTATTCGCCGTAAGGTCTATTGCATGGTAGCGTTGGAAGCCAATGAATTATACCTTTCTCCTCGAGCACGAATTTTTTCATTTTGATCATTTGTCCGGCAGTTATGAGCCCATTTACCGGATGTGGAGCCAACTTCAAGAGGCCACCACGGGCAAAATAAATGTTCTATTTCGAATCGGAAGACTGATTTGGAATCAAGATTTTTTACACTATGTTTTATAGCCAACGAAAAAATTAAATTTCTTTTTAGATATTTTCGAGTTTTTAAAAAAAATTCAATTTTCCTGAAAAAGTGAAAAGTGACAAAATTCGTAATTTTCACAGTACGCCATTGCGGCTTGAAAAGTATGAATATGGCGTTAACTAAAGACCCACAGGCAAATTTCAGTCCATTCGTATTGATAGTTTTGCATATATGAAAAATGGGTTTTAAAAAAACCTATTTTTCAATTAAAAAACGACTTTTTTTGCAGATTCCGAACGAACATTTTGCCGTAAGGTCTGTTGCATGGTAGCGTTGGAAGCCTATGGATTATACCTTTCTCCTCGAGCACGAATTTTTTCATTTTGATCATTTGTCCGGCAGTTATGAGCCCATTTACCGGATGTGGAGCCAACTTCAAAAGGCCACCACGGGCAAAATAAATGTTCTATTTCGAATCGGAAGACTGATTTGGAATCAAGATTTTTTACACTATGTTTTATAGCCAACGGAAAAATTAAATTTTTTTTTAGATATTTTGGAGTTTTTAAAAAAAATTCAATTTTTCTGAAAAAGTGAAAAGTGACAAAATTCGTAATTTTCACAGTACGCCATTGCGGCTTGAAAAGTATCAATTTGGCGTTAACTAAAGACCCAGAGGATAATTTCAGGCCATTCGTATTGATAGTTTTGCATATATGGAAAATAAGTTTTAAAAAAACCTATTTTTCCCATTAAAAAACGACTTTTTTTGCAGATTCCGAACGAACATTTCGCCGTAAGGTCTATTGCATGGTAGCGTTGGAAGCCTATGGATTATACCTTTCTCCTCGAGCACGAATTTTTTCATTTTGATCATATGTCCGGCAGTTATGAGCCCATTTACCGGATGTGGAGCCAACTTCAAGAGGCCACCACGGGCAAAATAAATGTTCTATTTCGAATCGGCAGACTGATTTGGAATCAAGATTTTTTACACTGTGTTTTATAGCCAACGAAAAAAGTAAATTTTTTTTTAGATATTTTCGAGTTTTTAAAAAAAATTCAATTTTCCTGAAAAAGTGAAAAGTGACAAAATTCGTAATTTTCACAGTACGCCATTGCGGCTTGAAAAGTATGAATATGGCGTTAACTAAAGACCCACAGGCAAATTTCAGTCCATTCGTATTGATAGTTTTGCATATATGGAAAATGGGTTTTAAAAAAACCTATTTTTCAATTAAAAAACGACTTTTTTTGCAGATTCCGAACGAACATTTTGCCGTAAGAACTGTTGCATGGTAGCGTTGGAAGCCTATGAATTATACCTTTCTCCTCGAGCACGAATTTTTTCATTTTGATCATTTGTCCGGCAGTTATGAGCCCATTTACCGGATGTGGAGCCAACTTCAAGAGGCCACCACGGGCAAAATAAATGTTCTATTTCGAATCGGAAGACTGATTTGGAATCAAGATTTTTTACACTATGTTTTATAGCCAACGAAAAAATTAAATTTTTTTTTAGATATTTTGGAGTTTTTAAAAAAAATTAAATTTTCCTGAAAAAGTGAAAAGTGACAAAATTCGTAATTTTCACAGTACGCCATTGCGGCTTGAAAGGTATGAATATGGCGTTAACTAAAGACCCACAGGCAAATTTCAGTCCATTCGTATTGATAGTTTTGCATATATGGAAAATGGGTTTTAAAAAAACCTATTTTTCAATTAAAAAACGACTTTTTTTGCAGATTCCGAACGAACATTTCGCCGTAAGGTCTGTTGCATGGTAGCGTTGGAAGCCTATGGATTATACCTTTCTCCTCGAGCAAGAATTTTTTCATTTTGATCATTTGTCCGGCAGTTATGAGCCCATTTACCGGATGTGGAGCCAACTTCAAGAGGCCACCACGGGCAAAATAAATGTTCTATTTCGAATCGGAAGACTGATTTGGAATCAAGATTTTTTACACTATGTTTTATAGCCAACAAAAAAATTAAATTTTTTTTTAGATATTTTCGAGTTTTTAAAAAAAATTCAATTTTCCTAAAAAAGTGAAAAGTGACAAAATTCGTAATTTTCACAGTACGCCATTGCGGCTTGAAAAGTATCAATTTGGCGTTAACTAAAGACCAACAGGCAAATTTCAGGCCATTCGTATTGATAGTTTTGCATATATGGAAAATAAGTTTTAAAAAAACCTATTTTTCCATTAAAAAACGACTTTTTTTGCAGATTCCGAACGAACATTTTGCCGTAAGGTCTATTGCATGGTAGCGTTGGAAGCCTATGGATTATACCTTTCTCCTCGAGCACGAATGTTTTCATTTTGATCATTTGTCCGGCAGTTATGAGCCCATTTACCGGATGTGGAGCCAAATTCAAGAGGCCACCACGGGCAAAATAAATGTTCTATTTCGAATCGGAAGACTGATTTGGAATCAAGATTTTTTACACTATGTTTTATAGCCAACGAAAAAATTAAAAAAATTTTTTAGATATTTTCGAGTTTTTAAAAAAAATTCAATTTTCCTGAAAAAGTGAAAAGTGACAAAATTCGTAATTTTCACAGTACGCCATTGCGGCTTGAAAAGTATCAATATGGCGTTAACTAAAGACCCACAGGCAAATTTCAGGCCATTCGCATTGATAGTTTTGCATATATGGAAAATGGGTTTTTAAAAAACCTATTTTTCCATTAAAAAACGACTTTTATTGCAGATTCCGAAAGAACTATTCGCCGTAAGGTCTATTGCATGGTAGCGTTGGAAGCCCATGAATTATACCTTTCTCCTCGAGCACGAATTGTTTTCATTGTGATTATTTGTCCGGCAGTTATGAGCCCATTTACCGGATGTGGACCCAACTTCAAGAGGCCGCCACGAGCAAAATAAATGTTCTATTTCGAATCGGAAGACTGATTTGGAATCAAGATTTTTTACACTATGTTTTATAGCCAACGAAAAAATTAAAAAAAAATTTTAGATATTTTCGAGTTTTTAAAAAAAATTCAATTTTCCTGAAAAAGTGAAAAGTGACAAAATTCGTAATTTTCACAGTACGCCATTGCGGCTTGAAAAGTATCAATATGGCGTTAACTAAAGACCCACAGGCAAATTTCAGGCCATTCGCATTGATAGTTTTGCATATATGGAAAATGGGTTTTTAAAAAACCTATTTTTCCATTAAAAAACGACTTTTATTGCAGATTCCGAAAGAACTATTCGCCGTAAGGTCTATTGCATGGTAGCGTTGGAAGCCCATGAATTATACCTTTCTCCTCGAGCACGAATTGTTTTCATTGTGATTATTTGTCCGGCAGTTATGAGCCCATTTACCGGATGTGGACCCAACTTCAAGAGGCCGCCACGAGCAAAATAAATGTTCTATTTCGAATCGGAAGACTGATTTGGAATCAAGATTTTTTACACTATGTTTTATAGCCAACGAAAAAATTAAATTTTTTTTTAGATATTTTGGAGTTTTTAAAAAAAATTCAATTTTCCTGAAAAAGTGGAAAGTGACAAAATTCGTAATTTTCACAGTACGCCATTGCGGCTTGAAAAGTATGAATATGGCGTTAACTAAAGACTCACAGGCAAATTTCAGGCCATTCGTATTGATAGTTTTGCATATATGGAAAATGGGTTTTAAAAAAACCTATTTTTCCATTAAAAAACGACTTTTTTTGCAGATTCCGAACGAACATTTCGCCGTAAATGTCTATTGCATGGTAGCGTTGGAAGCCTATGGATTATACCTTTCTCCTCGAGCACGAATTTTTTCATTTTGATCATTTGTCCGGCAGTTATGAGCCCATTTACCGGATGTGGAGCCAACTTCAAGAGGCCGCCACGGGCAAAATAAATGTCTATTTTGAAACGGAAGACTTATTTGGACTCAAGATTTTTTACACTATGTTTTAGTGCCAAAGAAAAAATTAAAAATTTTTTTTAGATATTTTCGAGTTTTTAAAAAAATTCAATTTTCCTGAAAAAGTGAAAAGTGACAAAATCCGTAATTTTCACTACAAGCCCTTGCGGCTTGAAAAGTATCAATATGGCGTTAACTAAAACCCTCGAGCAAATTTCATATAATTCCCATTGATAGTTTTGGAGAAACAGTAAATATAGAAGAAGTTAATGTGTTACAGGAAAAACAACTTTCAGATAAATGAAAAAAAATATGAGTTTCATGAAATTTCCATTGGAGAAACAGTAAATATGGAAGAAGTTAATGTGTTACAGGAAAAGCAACTTTCAGAAAAGTGAAAAAAAATATGAGTTTCATGAAATTTCCATTGGAGAAACAAGAATTATAGAAGCTGTTACAGAAAAAACAACTAGCAGAAAAGTGAAAAAAAATATGAGTTTTTAGGCTATTTCCATTGGAGAAGCAGGAAATATAGAAGAAAAAAGTGTTTTGCAGCGAAAAAAAAACCTTCAGAATAAATAAAAATCAAATTAATAAACACAAAAATAAATAAAATTTATATGTTGCAAAACGCTTTTTCATGCGATTTCCAGCACTTTTCTCGGAGTAGCAATTGCGGCCGAACTACTGGAGCTATCGACTTGAAACTTGCTCTAGTCTACTAACGGTGATGTTTCCAGTCGATTGGAAGTATTTAGAAGGCGATCCGAGCACTAGAAATGAAATTTGATTTTTTTTCGTCGGAGGTATTTTTGTAATTTTTTTTTTCAAAGTCCAGCTTTGAAATATGATGGAAAAAATGTTACTTAATTTTTCTATGTTAAATAAATTTTTAAAATTTTTTTTAAGAAAACATTTTCAATTTTTTTTTTTGAAAAAAGATTATTCCACGTTGTAGAGCATCAAAAATGGTTATATACGTATATTTTTATTTTTTACTTTGAAAAATTTTTGGACCATTTTCGCCCACTTAAAAAAGTACTTTACCGGTCGCCGACCATGTTCTGTGGCGACAAGATCATATACACTTCGCGGCACTACATATTTCCCGACTCCCGATGAAAAACTGCAATTTTCAAACCATTCCCGTTGATAGTTGGGTTTATATGGAAAAATTGGTATTTTAACCCACAGGCAAATTTCAGGCCATTCGCATTGATAGTTTTGCATATATAGAAAATGGGTTTTAAAAAAACCTATTTTTCCATTAAAAAACGACTTTTTTTGCAGATTCCGAACGAACATTTCGCCGTAAGGTTATTTTGCATGGTAGCGTTGGAAGCCTATGGATTATACCTTTCTCCTCGAGCACGAATGTTTTCATTTTGATCATGTGTCCGGCAGTTATGAGCCCATTTACCGGATGTGGAGCCAACTTCAAGAGGCCGCCACGGCCAAAATAAATGTTCTGTTTCGAATCGGAAGACTGATTTGGAATCAAGATTTTTTACACTATGTTTTATAGCCAACGAAAAAATTAAAAAATTTTTTTAGATATTTTCGAGTTTTTAAAAAAAATTCAATTTTCCTGAAAAAAAGAAAAGTGACAAAATTCGTAATTTTCACAGTACGCTATTGCTGCTTGAAAAGTATCAATATGGCGTTAACTAAAGACCCACAGGCAAATTTCAGGCCATTCGCATTGATAGTTTTGCATATATGGAAAATGGGTTTTTAAAAAACCTATTTTTCCATTAAAAAACGACTTTTATTGCAGATTCCGAATGAACTATTCGCCGTAAGGTCTATTGCATGGTAGCGTTGGAAGCCCATGAATTATACCTTTCTCCTCGAGCACGAATTTTTTTCATTGTGATTATTTGTCCGGCAGTTATGAGCCCATTTACCGGATGTGGACCCAACTTCAAGAGGCCGCCACGGCCAAAATAAATGTTCTGTTTCGAATCGGAAGACTGATTTGGAATCAAGATTTTTTACACTATGTTTTATAGCCAACGAAAAAATTAAATTTTTTTTAGATATTTTAGAGTTTTTAAAAAAATTTCAATTTTCCTAAAAAAGTGAAAAGTGACAAAATTCGTAATTTTCACAGTACGCCATTGAGGCTTGAAAAGTATCAATATGGCGTTAACTAAAGACCCACAGGCAAATTTCAGGCCATTCGCATTGATAGTTTTGCATATATGGAAAATGGGTTTTTAAAAAACCTATTTTTCCATTAAAAAACGACTTTTATTGCAGATTCCGAATGAACTATTCGCCGTAAGGTCTATTGCATGGTAGCGTTGGAAGCCCATGGAATATACCTTTCTCCTCGAGCACGAAATTTTTTCAATGTGATCATTTGTCCGACAGTTATGAGCCCATTTACCGGATGTGGATCCAACTTCAAGAGGCCGCCACGGGCAAAATAAATTTTCTATTTTGAATCTGAAGACTGATTAGGAATGAAGATTTTTTACACTATATTTAGTGCCAACGAAAAAATTAAAAAAGTTTTTAGATGTTTTTGAGTTTTTTAAAAAAATTCAATTTTCCTGAAAAAGTGAAAAGTGACAAAATCCGTAATTTTTACAGTACGCCCTTGCGGCTTGAAAGATATCAATATGGCGTTAACTAAAGACCCACAGGCAAATTTCAGACCATTTGCATTGATAGTTTTGCATATATGGAAAATGGGTTTTTAAAAAACCTATTTTTCCATTAAAAAACAACTTTTTTTGCAGATTCCGAACGAACCATTCTTCGTAAGGTCTATTGCATGGTAGCGTTGGAAGCCCATGAATTATACCTTTCTCCTCGAGCACGAATTTTTTTCATTGTGATTATTTGTCCGGCAGTTATGAGCCCATTTACCGGATGTGGACCCAACTTCAAGAGGCCGCCACGGGCAAAATAAATGTTCTGTTTCGAATCGGAAGACTGATTTGGAATCAAGATTTTTTACACTATGTTTTATAGCCAACGAAAAAATTAAATTTTTTTTTTAGATATTTTCGAGTTTTTAAAAAAAATTCAATTTTCCTGAAAAAGTGAAAAGTGACAAAATTCGTAATTTTCACAGTACGCCAATGCGGCTTGAAAAGTATCAATATGGCGTTAACTAAAGACCCACAGGCAAATTTCGGACCATTCGTATTGATAGTTTTGCATATATAGAAAATAAGTTTTAAAAAAACCTATTTTTCCATTAAAAAACGACTTTTTTTGCAGATTCCGAACGAACATTTCGCCGTAAGGTCTATTGCATGGTAGCGTTGGAAACCTATGGATTATACCTTTCTCCTCGAGCATGAATTTTTTCATTTTGATCATTTGTGCGGCAGTTATGAGCCCATTTACAGGATGTGGAGCCAACTTCAAGAGGCCACCACGGGCAAAATAAATGTTCTATTTCGAATCGGAAGACTGATTTGGAATCAAGATTTTTTACACTATGTTTTATAGCCAACGAAAAAATTAAAAAATTTTTTTAGATATTTTCGAGTTTTTAAAAAAAATTAAATTTTCCTGAAAAAGTGAAGTGACAAAATCCGAAATTTTCACAGTACGCCCTTGCGGCTTGAAAAGTATCAATATGGCGTTAACTAAAGACCCACAGGCAAATTTCAGGCCATTCGCATTGATAGTTTTGCATATATGGAAAATGGGTTTTTAAAAAACCTATTTTTCCATTAAAAAACGACTTTTATTGCAGATTCCGAATGAACTATTCGCCGTAAGGTCTATTGCATGGTAGCGTTGGAAGCCCATGAATTATACCTTTCTCCTCGAGCACTAATTTTTTTCATTGTGATCATTTGTCCGGCAGTTATGAGAAAATTTACCGGATGTGGAGCCAACTGCAAGAGGCCGCCACGGGCAAAATAAATGTTCTATTTCGAATCGGAAGACTGATTTGGAATCAAGATTTTTTACACTATGTTTTAGTGCCAAAGAAAAAATTTTAATTTTTTTTTAGATTTTTTCGAGTTTTTAAAAAAAATTCAATTTTCCTGAAAAAGTGAAAAGTGACAAAATCCGTAATTTTCACTACAAGCCCTTGCGGCTTGAAAAGTATCAATATGGCGTTAACTAAAACCCTCTAGCAAATTTCATATAATTCCCATTGATAGTTTTGGAGAAACAGTAAATATAGAAGAAATTAATGTGTTACAGGAAAAACAACTTTCAGAAAAGTGAAAAAAAATATGAGTTTCATGAAATTTCCATTGCAGAAACAGTAAATATGGAAGAAGTTAATGTGTTACAGGAAAAGCAACTTTCAGAAAAGTGAAAAAAAATATGAGTTTCATGAAATTTCCATTGGAGAAAAAAGAATTATAGAAGCTGTTACAGAAAAAACAACTAGCAGAAAAGTGAAAAAAAATATGAGTTTTTAGGCTATTTCCATTGGAGAAGCAGGAAATATAGAAGAAAAAAGTGTTTTGCAGCGAAAAAAAAACCTTCAGAATAAATAAAAATCAAATTAATAAACACAAAAATAAATAAAATTTATATGTTGCAAAACGCTTTTTCACGCGATTTCCAGCACTTTTCTCGGAGTAGCAATTGCGGCCGAACTACTGGAGCTATCGACTTGAAACTTGCTCTAGTCTACTAACGGTGATGTTTCCAGTCGATTGGAAGTATTTAGAAGGCGATCCGAGCACTAGAAATGAAATTTTATTTTTTTTGGTCGGAGGTATTTTTGTAATTTTTTTTTTCAAAGTCCAGCTTTGAAATATGATGGAAAAAATGTTACTTAATTTTTCTATGTTAAATAAATTTTTAAAAATTTTTTTAAGAAAACATTTTAAATTTTTTTTTTTTGAAAAAAATTTATTCCACGTTGTAGAGCATCAAAAATGGTTATATACGTAAATTTTTATTTTTTACTTTGAAAAATTTTTTGACCATTTTCGTCCACTTAAAAAAGTACTTTACCGGTCGCCGACCATGTTCTGTGGCGACAAGATCATATACACTTCGCGGCACTACATATTTCCCGACTCCCGATGGAAAAACTACAATTTTCAAACCATTCCCGTTGATAGTTGGGTTTATATGGAAAAATTGGTATTTTAACCCACAGGCAAATTTCAGGCCATTCGCATTGATAGTTTTGCATATATAGAAAATGGGTTTTTAAAAAACCTATTTTTCCATTAAAAAACGACTTTTATTGCAGATTCCGAATGAACTATTCGCCGTAAGGTCTATTGCATGGTAGCGTTGGAAGCCCATGAATTATACCTTTCTCCTCGAGCACGAATTTTTTTCATTGTGATTATTTGTCCGGCAGTTATGAGCCCATTTACCGGATGTGGACCCAACTTCAAGAGGCCGCCACGGGCAAAATAAATTTTCTATTTCGAATCGGAAGACTGATTTGGAATCAAGATTTTTTACACTATGTTTTATAGCCAACGAAAAAATTAAATTTTTTTTTAGATATTTTCGAGTTTTTAAAAAAAATTCAATTTTCCTAAAAAAGTGAAAAGTGGCAAAATTCGTAATTTTCACAGTACGCCATTGCGGCTTGAAAAGTATCAATATGGCGTTAACTAAAGACCCACAGGCAAATTTCAGGCCATTCGTATTGATAGTTTTGCATATATGGAAAATGGGTTTTAAAAAAACCTATTTTTCCATTAAAAAACGACTTTTTTTGCAGATTCCGAACGAACATTTCGCCGTAAGGTCTATTGCATGGTAGCGTTGGAAGCCTATGGATTATACCTTTCTCCTCGAGCACGAATGTTTTCATTTTGATCATTTGTCCGGCAGTTATGAGCCCATTTACCGGATGTGGAGCCAACTTCAAGAGGCCACCAAGGGCAAAATAAATGTTCTATTTCGAATCGGAAGACTGATTTGGAATCAATATTTTTTACACTATGTTTTATAGCCAACGAAAAAATTAAATTTTTTTTTAGATATTTTCGAGTTTTTAAAAAAAATTCAATTTTCCTGAAAAAGTGAAAAGTGACAAAATCCGTAATTTTCACAGTACGCCCTTGCGGCTTGAAAAGTATCTTTATGGCGTTAACTAAAGACCCACAGGCAAATTTCAGGCCATTCGCATTGATAGTTTTGCATATATGGAAAATGGGTTTTTTTAAAAACCTATTTTTCCATTAAAAAACGACTTTTATTGCAGATTCCGAATGAACTATTCGCCGTAAGGTCTATTGCATGGTAGCGTTGGAAGCCCATGGATTATACCTTTCTCCTCGAGCACGAATTTTTTTCATTGTGATTATTTGTCCGGCAGTTATGAGCCCATTTACCGGATGTGGACCCAACTTCAAGAGGCCGCCACGGCCAAAATAAATGTTCTGTTTCGAATCGGAAGACTGATTTGGAATCAAGATTTTTTACACTATGTTTTATAGCCAACGAAAAAATTAAATTTTTTTTAGATATTTTAGAGTTTTTAAAAAAATTTCATTTTTCCTGAAAAAGTGAAAAGTGACAAAATTCGTAATTTTCACAGTACGCCATTGCGGCTTGAAAAGTATCAATATGGCGTTAACTAAAGACCCACAAGCAAATTTCAGGCCATTCGCATTGATAGTTTTGCATATATGGATAATGGGTTTTTAAAAAACCTATTTTTCCATTAAAAAACGACTTTTATTGCAGATTCCGAATGAACTACTATTCGCCATAAGGTCTATTGCATGGTAGCGTTGGAAGCCCATGAATTATACCTTTCTCCTCGAGCACGAAATTTTTTCATTGTGATCATTTGTCCGACAGTTATGAGCCCATTTACCGGATGTGGAGCCAACTTCAAGAGGCCGCCACGGGCAAAATAAATGTTCTATTTCGAATCGGAAGACTGATTCGGAATCAAGATTTTTTACACTATGTTTTATAACCAACGAAAAAATTAAAAAATTTATTAGATGTTTTCGAGTTTTTTAAAAAAATTCAATTTTCCTGAAAAAGTGAAAAGTTACAAAATCCGTAATTTTCACAGTACGCCCTTGCGGCTTGAAAAGTTACAATATGGCGTTAACTAAAGACCCACAGGCAAATTTCAGGCCATTCGCATTGATAGTTTTGCATATATGGAAAATGGGTTTTTAAAAAAACCTATTTTTCCATTAAAAAACGATTTTTTTGCAGATTCCGAACAAACTATACTCCGTAAGGTCTATTGCATGGTAGCGTTGGAAGCCCATGGATTATACCTTTCTCCTCGAGCACGAATGTTTTCATTGTGATCATTTGTCCGGCAGTTATGAGCCCATTTACCGGATGTGGAGCCAACTTCAAGAGGCCGCCACGGGCAAAATAAATTTTCTATTTTGAATCTGAAGACTGATTAGGAATGAAGATTTTTTACACTATATTTAGTGCCAACGAAAAAATTAAAAAAGTTTTTAGATGTTTTTGAGTTTTTTAAAAAAATTCAATTTTCCTGAAAAAGTGAAAAGTGACAAAATCCGTAATTTTTACAGTACGCCCTTGCGGCTTGAAAGATATCAATATGGCGTTAACTAAAGACCCACAGGCAAATTTCAGACCATTTGCATTGATAGTTTTGCATATATGGAAAATGGGTTTTTAAAAAACCTATTTTTCCATTAAAAAACAACTTTTTTTGCAGATTCCGAACGAACCATTCTTCGTAAGGTCTATTGAATAGTAGCGTTGGAAGCCCATAGATTATACCTTTCTCCTCGAGCACGAATTTTTTCATTGTGATCATTTGTCCGGCAGTTATGAGCCCATTTACTGGATGTGGATCCAACTTCAAGAGGCCGCCACGGGCAAAATAAATGTTCTATTTCGAATCGGAAGACTGATTTGGAATCAAGATTTTTTACACTATGTTTTATAGCCAACGAAAAATTTAAATTTTTTTTTTAGATATTTTCGAGTTTTTTAAAAAAATTCAAATTTCCTGAAAAAGTGAACAGTGACAAAATCCGTAATTTTCACTACAAGCCCTTGCGGCTTGAAAAGTATGAATATGGCGTTAACTTAACCCTCGAGCAAATTTCATATAATTCCCATTGATAGTTTTGGAGAAACAGTAAATATAGAAGAAGTTAATGTGTTACTGGAAAAGCGACTTTCAGATAAATGAAAAAAAAAATACGAGTTTCATGAAATTTCCATTGGAGAAACAAGAATTATAGAAAGTGTTACAAAAAAACAACTTACAGAAAAGTGAAAAAAAATATGAGTTTCATGAAATTTCCATTGGAGAAACAAAAAAATATAGAAGGTGTTACAAAAAAAACAACTTGCAGAAAAGTGAAAAAAAATATGAGTTTCATGAAATTTCCATTGGAGAAACAAGAAATATAGAAGAAGTTAATGTGTTACAGGAAAAACAACTTTCAGAAAAGTGAAAAAAAAATATGAGTTTTTAGGCTATTTCCATTGGAGTAGCAGGAAATATAGAAGAAGAAAGTGTTTTGCAGCGAAAAAAAACCTTCAGAATAAATAAAAATCAAATAAATAAACACAAAAATAAATAAAATTTATATGTTGCAAAACGCTTTTTCACGCGATTTCCAGCACTTTTCTCGGAGTAGCAATTGCGGCCGAACTGCTGGAGCTATCGACTTGAAACTTGCTCTAGTCTACTAATGGTGATGTTTCCAGTCGATTGGAAGTAGTTAGAAGGCGATCCGAGCACTAGAAATAAAATTTGTTTTTTTTTCGTCAGAGGTATTTTTGTAATTTTTTTTTCAAAGTCCAGCTCTGAAAAATGATGGAAACTTCGCGGCACTACATATTTCCCGACTCCCGATGAAAAACTGCAATTTCCAAACCATTCCCGTTGATAGTTGGGTTTATATGGAAAAATTGGTATTTTAAAACCTATTTTTCCTTTAAAAAACGAATTTTTTTGCAGATTCCGAACGAACTATTCGCTGTAAGGTCTATTGCATGGTAGCGTTGGAAGCCCATGGATTATACCTTTCTCCTCGAGCACGAATGTTTTCATTGTGATCATTTGTCCGGCAGTTATGAGCCCATTTACCGGATGTGGAGCCAACTTCAAGAGGCCGCCACGGGCAAAATAAATTTTATATTTCGAATCAGAAGACTGATTCGGAATGAAGATTTTTTACACTATATTTAGTGCCAAAGAAAAAATTAAAAAAAGTTTTTAGATATTTTCGAGTTTTTAGAAAAAATTCAATTTTCCTGAAAAAGTGAAAAGTGACAATATCCGTAATTTTCACAGTACGCCCTTGTGGCTTGAAAAGTATCAATATGGCGTTAACTAAAGACTCACAGGCAAATTTCAGGCCATTCGCATTGATAGTTTTGCATATATCGAAAATGGGTTTTTAAAAAACCTATTTTTCCATTAAAAACCGACTTTTTTTGCAGATTCCGAACGAACTATTCGCCGTAAGGTCTATTGCATGGTAGCTTTGGAAGCCCATGGATTATAACTTTCTCCTCGATCAAGATTTTTTTCATTGTGATCATCTGTCCCGCAGATATGAGCCCATTTACCGGATATAAAGCCAATATAAAATAAATTTACACAAAATTAATGTACACAAAATAATTTTACAATTATTATTAATTAATTTATTTTTTACAAAATAATTTACATTAAAATAGCCACGGGCAAAATAAATTTTTTATTTCGAATCTGAAGATTAATTCGGAATGAAGATTTTGCAGAGTATTTTTTAGTGCCAACAAAAATTTTTTAAAAGTTTTTTAGATTTTTTCGAGTTTATAAAAAAAAACTAATTTTTTTATGAAAAAGTTAAAAGTGACAAAATCAGTAATTTTTTCCGCATTTAATCCGCATGTGGAGCCAACTTCAAGAGGCCGCCACGGGTAAAATAAATGTTCTCTTTCGAATCGGAAGACTGATTTGGAATCAAGATTTTTTACACTATGTTTTCGTTTACAACGAAAAAACTAAAATTTTTTTTTAGATATTTTCAAGTTTTTTAAAAAAAAATTCAATTTTCCTGTAAAAGTGAAAAGTGAAAAAATCCGTAATTTTCACAGCAAGCCCTTGCGGCTTGAAAAGTATCAATATGGCGTTAACTAAAATCCTCGAGCAAATTTCATATAATTCCCATTGATAGTTTTGGAGAAACAGTAAATATAGAAGAAGTTAATGTGTTACAGGAAAAGCAACTTTCAGATAAATGAAAAAAAATATGAGTTTCATGAAATTTCCATTGGAGAAACAGTAAATACGGAAGAAGTTAATGTGTTACAGGAAAAGCGACTTTCAGAAAAGTAAAAAAAAGTATGAGTTTCATGAAATTTCCATTGGAGAACAGTAAATATAGAAGAAATTAATGTTTTACAGGAAAAACAACTTTCAGAAAAGTGAAAAAAAACTATGAGTTTCATGAAATTTCCGTTGGAGAAACAAGAAATATAGAAGAAGCTAATGTATTACAGGAAAAGCGAATTTCAGAAAAATGAAAAAAAATATGAGTTTTATGAAATTTTCATTGGAGAAACAAGAAATATAGATGAAGTTAATGTGTTACAAGAAAAGCAACTTTTAGAAAAATGAAAAAAAATATGAGTTTCATGAAATTTCCATTGAAGAAACAAGAAATATAGAACAAGTTAATGTGTTACAGGATCAACAACTTTCAGAAAAGTGAAAAAAAGTATGAGTTTCCTGAAAATTCCATTGGAGAAACAGTAAATATGGAAGAAGTAAATGTGTTACAGGTAAAACAACTTCAGAAAAGTGAAAAAAAAAAGAATAGATGAACATAGTGTTTTGCAGCGAAAAAACACTTTCAGAATAAATAAAAATCAAATAAATAAATATAAAATTAAATTTATATGTTGCAAAACGCTTTTTCAAGCGATTTCCAGCACTTTTCTCGGAGTAGCAATTGCGACCGAACTACTGGAGCTATCAACTTGTAATTAACTTGCTCAAGTTTACTAACGCCGAGAGTAAAGCGTTAAAGTCCAATCGATTGGAAGTAGTTAGAAGGCGACAGGATCCCATACATTTCGCGCCATGACCTATTTCCCGACTTCCGGTGAAAAACTGCTTTTGCTGCAGCAATTTCCAGACCGGTTCATATGGAAAAATTGGAATTTTAAAACCTTATTTTCCTATAAAAAACGACTTCTTTTTCAGATTCCGGACAAACTATTCGTCGTAAGGTCTGTTGCTTAGCACCGTTGGAAGCCCATGAAGAATTTTTTCATTGTGATCATTTGTCCGGCAGTTAGGTAACGCGTGTTTGATTGCATTGTAACTCATTCATTTGGGAAACCGATATCACGAAACAGAAACTTTCGGTTATTTAGACTTTAGCTCGTGCTGCCATCTGTTAAGTCATATGCAAACGAATAGTAATTTTCTTCAACAGGAAACAAAGACGTGTGGTTGCAGTTCAATGAACAAGCGATCATTATTTTGGCGTTTCAATTTGTACAAATACTATTTTGTATGCGATACGCCACCTATTCAGCTATTCTAAGTATATATATATATATATATATATATATATATATATATATATATATATATATATATATATATATATATATATATATATATATATTTAAAAAAATATATATTTTAGAATGTTCTTTTTTTTAAATTAAAGAACCTATATCGGATTTACTAAGATGCCAAATTCTAAAATGTGGTTTAATCATTGGTCTGCTGTGTCGAGTGCTTTTTTCAGTAAAGAAAATAACGTCATAGCATCCCAGATATACAGCCGGGATGTATTTTCCGATACAGATGGCATGGGATGGGTAATAACCTCCATTTTAATATACAGTTTTAAATGAACCTCAAATATTTTCTTTATTTATAACAATAATTATACTATGTAAATTAACAAACAAAAATGTAGAAAAATGTAAAATGTTGACTATAAAATTTAAACTTTAATAATTAAACAATAATAATTTGTGTCATAAAAGTTGGCGCTATATTTTGGGTCGACGCCCCATGAGTCTGCTTGTGTCCCTCAGGCCACGAGGCACCTCTGATTGCAGGCCCGTGTAATATTACTTAAAATATATATAAAAATAGATGAAAAATGTCAATAAGTTGGAACTGGGAATTTTTAATACCGTTGCGTTAGGAATTTCGAATAGTTGAGATGGAGAATTTCTTGTTTCAACCTCCATAAAATATGTTTTGTGTAACGGCACTGCCTGTATGAGGCGCGTCCCATCCTCAAATAAAGAATAAATATGTATTTAGCAGGAAAATTTCTATTTTTGAAGAGTGGGGACTATGCTTTTTATACACGGGCTCGGAACTAAAGAGGACGTTAAGTTTGAGTGTAAATGGTTAGTGGGTCTAGAGAAATTTGGTGTTCAAAATTTGATTATTAGATATTATTATTATAAATTTTTATATTTTATTACGGTAGTAGTTTTAAAAAAACAATAGTACCGGCATTAGGGAATCCTGAGGATGTGTTAATGACCGGACTTAGAGTCTGTAGTTTTTCTACATTATCTGTATTTGTAAATGTATATTTAAAAAAAATAACATTTATATCGTAAAAAAATTATAATAACAAACGTCAGTTAAGATAAAAACTCGTCATATAAAACATTGTGTTAAGATTATTAAAATACAAACGCAACGTTAAAAATATGCAATAAAAATACATAAAATCTAAACTTGTTTCGGGAGACAATCTCCCTACATCAGCAGAAAGGAATAGTCTGTGTGAACACAAGGATAGTGAAGACTATATATAAAAGGTGTGCTGGTACTCCCGCTTTCTGATGGAGGGCGGGGAAAAGAATTCTTTTGACGTCATAGTGACGCCTCCGACTTCTGTGGGCGTGTCTAATGTTCTCGTTTGTGCAGTCGTTTTTGGAGCCTACTTAATTTAACAAGAATTCTTGTTTTTAACTAATCATGAATTTATTTAAAAGAAAACATTTAAAATTTGCTTCAAAAAACAATTTGAATCGAATTCCAGAGTTGTTTAGTTATTAAAATATTAGGAATGAATTTCGTTCAATTTTAACTAATGGTTCGTGAGGTGCTGCCATCTATTAGATTTTTTTGCGAACTATTTAAAAGTGATTTTGCTAACTGAATTTAGTATTTGCTGCATTTTATGAGTTTAAATTTTATTTTAAGGATTGCATTTAGTATTTAAAAATTGAAAAAGATTTGCTTAATAAATTAAGCGTATTAAAATAATATTAGGTGCGACGAGAGCATGTCCAGGAATTTTTAAAGAGTAAATTGGGGTCAGAATCATCCGATCAATGCATTTGTATTGGACATATTAAATGAGTTACAATTTCAATCAAGTAAAATACGGGGACATAACAAAATAAGGACGGATTAGCAGTGAAGCTACCTGAACACAATTTTTTACAGATATTTACATTATTTTGCTGATTAAAAATTAAATCACCAGTTGTTACCCAACCGGGGATCGAACCTAAGTAGCAATGCTTGAAACACACAGCCAATGAGAACGATCTAAAACCCATAGTGTAAGGCGGAGCTAAAATGACGTCAAAAGAATTCTTTCCTTGCCCCTTTCAAAAAGCAAAACACGAGCACACCTTATATATATATATATATATATATGATCTTCACTATCCTTGGTGTGAACAATAAACTGAAAATAAACCCAACATTGAAAGTGTTGCCAGGGACCAAAATCTATCTCAATCGGTTGGAGTTAACTATTGTGTGCCAACAATACCGGGACGTTCATTGACAATCGAATCAATATTGCTAAAAATATGAAACGCCTCCAGGAAGTCAAGCTCGATCACAGATTTGGGTTTGCAAATTAAATGTGAGTTAGAAAAATGAAATATATGATCATGTTCCCAAGAGTGCTTAGCAACGGAGGACTTCTTTATTTCTTGTTTGACAGTATGTGCTCGGTGTTCCTTGATCCTCTTTTTGTGTGACCGATATATGACATGCCACATTGACATGAGGCACTATATATGCCCCAATTATTAAGGTCGTCAATTGGGTATTTAATTTGTGTGAAGGTTAATATAAATACATCGATATATTGGTGGCTTGGTCGCCAAATGGTATACGTAAATAAAAGTGTTTCGAGATAAGAGTGTTTAAAGTTCGCAACTATCATCGACTATAATGCTAAGTGGAATTCCAAATTAACTCATTATTAGGCAACCTATTGAACTTGGATCTACATCTCATGGCCACATGACATATCTACTTGCCTAGTCATAGGAAATGGAGTTTGTTCATTTTCGCATTTTTTCTGACTTGTACTATTTTGCGGACAAGCCATCCATGTATGAAATTATCCATATTCTATTTTAGGAAGGGTGCGCGTTTGCTAAGACCTCTCTCTGTGTCCTCCCTTGAATTTAAATAACTGGGTACCGAATAAACAAATAGAATACATTATCTCTCCTCCAGATCCAGCATATGTAAGTCTAGACTTTATCTCGTGAGGGTTCATTAAGTGCAGGGTGGCCATAAAATCAGTTTTCATCTTTAGAGGCATCTGTAGCTGACGCTAATGGATGGAATGAAACCAAATTTCATATTAAGAAGATTGAAGGCACTGGAAGAAGATTTTCGCAAAAAAATACCTAAATTCTCGATAGGGGGATTTTGGAGCTTTACAAGCAGAAAACAGTTATGAATAAAAGTTGGAATAGACACACAAATTAATTTAGTAATTAAACTCAAAAGAAAGAATTCTTTTATTCATCAGAATCAGGGTCACCGGAACGACATTGAGTATTTTCAATGTGCTGGCTTTTCTTGTGTACAACAAATTGAATCCGACGTGTCTTCAGATTCTAATTAATAATTCTTTGTTTAATAATTGATTTCTTTGAGTTAATCACAAAATTAATTTGTTTCTAACGCAACTTTTTACATAGATATTATGCTTGTTTTTTGCTCGAAAAGCGCCAAAATTCCCCCTATCTCTGATTATTGGTACTCATTTTTTTCACGATTTTTTTTCCCGTTTCTATTATTATCTTTCATATGAAATTTTCTGCAATCCCGAGACATTGCGTGGGCTACTATTTTCTATTACCTATAAAAATATTCATGTACCAAATATATTTGTAATTCAGATACGAGATGTATTTAAATATTAAACACAATATGATTCAAAAAAATTATTTTGTATAAAAAATAATTATTTAACTTAATTTTTTTTTCTTCAAATTAGATAAGGAAGCTTTTGCATTAATTGAATTATATGTATTTTTAATTTCAACTAATTGAAACAATATTTAGAATCGCATCGTTTCACTAACTTCAATATTTCTTGGCATATTTCTTCAATATTTTTCAGCATACTTTTAAAAAATCGAGTCAAAATTAAAGAAACGAATTTAAAGTTGCACGTAAAAAGATTCCCCTTATATTTTTCTTTCCTCCAAAAAGTATACGTTTAACCCATACAATATATTATTATATTTACAATGGCAACATCATAAAGAAAAATGGTTTTGTTCAACAAAATATGAAACATACTTAATTTTTGGTTAAAGTTCATAAGAATTAGGGCAAAGAAAAATGTACAAAAAAAGGTACCCAATGTTATTTTATATTTTATTTTTTGATAAAGTAAAATAAAAACATTTTGAAAGTGAAAAATGGTCTATTGTATTATTTCGTATTTGTTGTACTTGTATTATCTCGCGGACCACGGGTTGAATACCACTGTTTTAAATGAAATAGAAACCAGTGTTGTCAGGTTTCTTTAAATCAAATAATTCAGTGATTTCTGTAACCCAGCAATAAGACTGAGATTCAAACTCTGAAGCCATTTTTCTCGAAACTGTATTTTGAAATTGATTCTTCCTGTTCCGAGTCACAGATTTATTGCTAACATTATTTTTAGAAATTTGCTTGAGCATAATGTAATTTTGTTGGGATAGACAGCTGCTATTCATAAGTCTTTTTTACAACACACTCTTGTATACAAAATTAACTAAACGTGCAAGTATTTATGGCTTACAACAGTAGTGGCTCCGATATTCGAACCTGTTCTGCTTGACATGAAATGATAGTTTGCGACATTTTAACAGTCGTAATATACCAGCTCCATTTAACTTTCAGCTACAATCAGAATATTTTCTTCTACACATCTATGTTAGCATGTATTTGAAATTTATAGACAAGTGGAAGCATATTTCTACGTTTACTGGTTTAGTGAAGATACTTTGGGCATCTTACACTTCGATATGTTACATGTCAGGAAATAATTAATGTTTGCTTCAGATGCGGTGCATCAATATTTTATTTACAAAAATATAACAGTCATTTGTATGTACATTATATAAAGTTTCAAAGCAGCTAATAAAACTAAATTAAAAGGAATAAAGAAATGTTCAGTCTCTTATAATTATAACGATAACCTTGTTTGAAACTATTTCGGGTATAACTTAAAAATAAGAGGATAGTCCGCCAAATCAACTTTCACAACCCACTCTGTTGTAGTAAGTCTAAGGTTTTCATTTCCATAACCGTAATATCCATACCTCGTATACAAGTGGGTGGATGTACTTGCTGTACATTAAACCAATAAAAGACACGGTATGAAAAACTTATTTGACGTCTGTTTGGGAATGGTTTCTTAATTACAGTTCGAATTTGCGCATGCGTGTAGAACATGTTGCTCAAATAATAATCAGGGTCGCTAAATTGAACCGAATTTGTATTTTGCGACATTGATTTAGACACCTTAATGGAGTGCCACCGTATTTTGAAGTTTAACCCTATTTTGTATGAGTTATTGTTCTTAAACATTTTATTATGAGTATTTAAAACTGGGTAAAATAATTACTTTGTATTCATTTAATGAATAATAAAAAACCATACTGCCTTTCTTAAATTTAGGAAGTTGCCCTGTCTACTCTATCAATGGATGAAGTAAAATTACAATCCGGTTTTAAAGTATATAGCAATATTGAGAGCATCCTTTAAACTTATGCAACTACTCCTCAACGGTCGGGGCACACGCTTTTTTCTTGGTAAATTCATTGGTAAATTCATTAAGTCATTCAATATAGAATGTGTCACTTTTCCAATTCTTGGATGTAAATGGTGGGTTTTCTTTAAGAAGCAAGCGATACATTCTTGCATATAATTTTATGGATGTTGTTTATTACTAAAAACGGAGTATTGTCAATGAACGGGTAGCCATCTTTTTTTTCTGGAGCCTCAGTTACTTTTTTGTTTTCTTAGGCTAACCGCGATCTGTTAAACTTGTGGGCATGAAACTGACCATTTAATTGCATGCATCTGGAAAACTCATTGAGCAATTTTTAATTGAACAAAATATACTTTCGTTCGCTAGCATGCTAATAGCATTGGCAAATAATCGACAATTTGACGATTTTATATGGATTATGGTAATACAAGTTTGGCGATTTTTCTCCTACACTTTGGTGATTGCAAAATATGAGAATTGTCTGCCCTGAGTTGGATGCAATTAAATAATAAGAAACAATTGGTGCGCGATTTCTTATTTGCTCAGTTGATTAAAAGTTGCAGTGCAGTTGTTGCTCGTGTGCGGCCAGCCTTAGTTTAGTGTTTCTGTAATTACGAAGTCAGTGAAAAATACCAATATCTCTCTGAAATAGTAGGGTTTAAATCCAATAACTGTATATGTTTACTACTATTAAAACTACTTATGGGAAGGCGATAGTAACTCGAACTTGGAAAATGAATAATATCTTAATGATGGTGTTCTATTTTAGTATTTCAACATTGATTGATAATGTCATTTTTCAAAAATATACTCCGTAACATATTTTAAGGTTTCCATTCTCTGCTGTCACCCATCGAGTGAAATCGGCAATTGTAGTCTCTTTTTTACAGTGCCGGAAAGCAGCCATAGTTTTTGTTCTTTATTTTGATCGACTTGAAAATCGAAACTTCAACATTCAGTCCTCAGGACGGAAAGCAATCAAAGAACCTGAAAGAAATGAATGGGATGCATTTATCAAATTACATAAATTTACAAGGTTTTATTTCAAAAATTATGAATTAAATATACTTAGAATGACAGATTTGTAATACTTTTATTTTAAAGAAAGTAAGTTTGTAATACTTTTATTATAAGTTCCGCTGACGCTCCGCCAACGCTCCGCCAACCCCCGGAGGATTGCTACGCAATCCTCTTTAGTTTGCTTCGCAAACGAATACCGGCTGCATACACTGTAGACAATGACAATGTGTCCTAACAACAATACTTATTTTAGTTATATAAATTATTACTGGCAGTGCCGTCACACAAAATTATTTTTCGGATGTTGAGACAAGAAATTTCCCAACTTAACGATCCGAAATTCCGAACTTGAACGATTCCAAATTCCCAACTTAAGGACGTCGAGTACCAGCTGAAGTGTTGCCCTCGTTATCTGACCACTGTTAAAAATATAAGGCATCGTTTCCGGGTCTTTTCTTCAAGAAAGGCCTAAAACCAAAGCGTAATTGATGTCGTAAGTAAATACGTACCAATAACCAATCAAGGGCACTTTGCTCGAACCAACGCCAGTAGTTCAATGCGCAACTCTAGTGCGACGTTAATTAACCAGACCACACTTAACGATTCGAAATTCACAACACAATAGTGCCAAAAAAATTCCCAGTTCCAACTTATAGACATTTTTCAGCTTTTTTATAGGTAATATTAAACAGTTCTTTCGAAAGTAAGAAAGTACTTTAAGTTTAATCTTAATACAAGTTGAGCAATTTCTAGTCTTCCGTCGCTTTCATTTTCTAGTAATATTAATTTGGATAAGGCATACATTTTCCCAACTCAGGGATTGTTAAAACTCGAAAATCCCAACTTTTAAGGTTTCAAGTTTACAGAGGGGGGCGGGGGGCATGCTCCCCCCTAATCCCCCCTTCCCTCCCATCGCCGTTGTGGTGGGCCAGATAACTGGAACAACTCAACTGTAGAACTGCTTCAACGCAATTGTGCTCATTGAAGAGCGATACATGTGTAAAAAAACAACAGCATAAACGCGCCAAGCATAAATAAGCCTAATCACCAACTTTTATTTATATAAAGTAAGATAATTGAGAATTGGCGCTAAAAATAATTCGCCTTTAAGATATATATTAAGTTATTGGCATTTTGCCAAACATATTGGCATTTCGCTCCGAACTGTCTTTCAATAATATTTATAGTACTTCACATAAATAGTTACATCTAATTTATTTTTTAAGATATAATTTCAGTATTGATACCATTCCAGAAAGAAAGATTTTACGAACATAGCTATATTTTTTTAACAGGAAAAAAGTATACTTTTGAACTACTTAGAGCACTTTTAATTTATCCGTCGTTATAATACGCGTAAAATTGACGATTATTTCAGACATTTCGTCAATTATTTAAAAAATTATAACTACAAAACTAAATTGAAATTTCACAAACGATCTGCATCATTTATAGCCAATAGTTTAATCTATATCCCTAATTATTTATTTATTTTTTTTGTTGAAAATTGGAAGACACGTATCCAAAACTGTATGAATTGTTTTCAAAATTTTCTAAAATCATGATTTTAACATAAAATAACGTCTAATATACTGATCGCATTGAAAAACAATTATATTTATCTTATTACCCAAACATTTCTTAATAAACTGGCATAATTTCATAATTTTAGGACATTTACGTTTTGAGATGCAAGCGGAACAATGAGACAAAAATTCTCAAATTAAAATTTGCTCGAAACATCCGACATTTTTATCCTTCTTCGCTATTTTTTATACCTATCTTAATTGACCATATCTAATTTAATTGTAAAGATAAAAATATAATCTTTATAACATCGGAAAGAGGAAGTTTTAACAAACATTAATATATTTTTTTTAATAAGAAAATATGTAAATTTAAATGACTTATAGCAATTTAGAAAGCGTATAGCGTTTCAAAAATGAGGGTGAAAAAATTTCAAAAAGTGGAGCGTGTTTAAATGTTTAAAAAATTTATAAATCCAAAATTAATTCGAATTTTAAAAAATGATTACTTGGATTTTTAGTTCAAACCTATTTGTACACTCCCTAAAAAAATTGGATCTCTCCTCTTAATAGGGTTTCAGAAACTCGACGGACATAATTACTTGTAAGCGAAATTTTATCAACGACGACTTTAATATTAAATAACTTGTGTAACAGATCATTTACTGGTTCCCGTCACACACCTTTAATGGTACCCCGTCACAGACCTGTTGCGAGTGCCCGTTAATTCTTAACTGTACCCGTAGCGATGCAGCGCCCTCTACGCGTATTCGTCTGTAAACAATCAGTTGTGCTCTTGCTCTGGTACGTGCGGTTGAACCGTTACAAACCCCGAGATCTGTAATAGTCGTTAAACTTGTAACAAATAAATGTAGTGTTGTTAAACCCATTCTGGTTTTATTTGAGAAATGGGAAACCCGCGCTATAAACTGGCGCCCAACGTTTAGGCCCGTGCATTACCAGCTAGCGAGAGCATGGCTCCATCATTTTTTTCAGGTAACAAAGGAAACGGCGGTCGCCGGTTACTAAAATGATGAAAAAATAATTTGTTCGTAACCATCGAACGAGGTGTCTACAACAAGCTGTGTTTGGACAATATAAAGATAAGTGGAATTTCATTGTCGTTTTATGAAAAGCGAATCGAAACTAGATCTGTGACGCACATCAGTGCAGTGTTTCACTATCAATTTAAATTTGAAACAGTCAAATTTTTAAAACTAATCTTGTAGTTTTGTGCTTATCTTTTAGTCTACGTAAATATTCATGTAATGATTTAAATGTTTAAATTCATTTTCTCTCAAGATTGAATATTTTGATAGTCCGGTTCGCCAGTAACCATTTTGCCGTTTTCAAAAGTTTAACGCATGGCCAGCGTCAGTGTAACTCTTCTTTGCACCTTGTAACCCCACAGTTGGAAGTAGAACTTTCGAAGAGCGTTCGAATGTTTTGACTAGAATCAACTTTGTTTTGAAAATGTGTTAGTCATTCGCAAACGATAATTGTGAAAGGGTTTTGAGAGTCGATTCTGATCGATTTAGAATTTATTTCTTTTTTTCTTTCTTCGTGATGTTTTTTTTTATTATTTTGTTCTAGCAGAATATAATGGTATTTTGTATATGAAAGTTAAAGTGTGTTCTTTCAAATGCTTTTCGATCCCTGTTTTATCGCTAGTGTGTCTTGAATTAATATAAATGGTAGTATTTTAAAATTTAAACTAGAGTGCTGAAATTTAATTTTGAACATTTGTTGATATTTTGAGAAATGTTTGCATACTAATTAATGAAAGTCGTTCATTAAGAGTTGATTGTGCATTATTTAATAAAAGTTGTTATGTCATTTTAATTAACATTTTAAGTATAAATTTTTCAAAGAGTGTTATATTTCTGATAATATAATTTGGTAGTGTGAATTTATTTCATAAATTTTAAATTGATATTATTTCAAGATTATTGTAATAATAATTTTTTTGAGTTAGTAAATGTCATTTTAATGAAAGTTTAAGGGTAATTCTCACTTACAGAAGAACAATAGTAACCTTTAGTTGAACTGTTACTCCAAAGGTTTTAAGACTTTAGTTTCAGACTTTTAAAATTTTGTGACTATATTTACTACCAGTGTTAAAAACATAGGTCAAGAACTCTAAGTGATTACATCGAAATGGCGTTCCTCGCTAAGGGAAAGAAAAAAGATCTTCAGGCACTGGCATTCGAGTTGGATGTGGATGGTGATGACAGCTTAAAAGTTATTCAACTAAAGACCAACATCCAAGAAAGCAAAGCGTATTCAGAAGACCTGGCATTTGTTCAAGCCAGATTTGAAGAAATCGTTGCAGAAAGAATAGCACAAGAAGAACTTTTAGAACAAGAAAAGAAACGAAGGTTAGAGCTTGAAATTGAAGATAAGAAAAGGAAGGAAGACCTTGAAATTGAAGATAAGAAAAGGAGAGAAGACCTTGAAATTCAAGATAAGAAAAGGAAAGAAGTCTTTGAAGCTGAAGAAAGAAAAAGAAGATTGGAACTGGAGTACGAAGAGCGGAAAAGAAAAGACGATTACGAATTCCAACTTCAGAAGCTGAAACTCCAGGATGAGGCAACACGATCCCAAGTTCCTCTTACTCAGAACGATGGTTTTCAAGCAGCCAAACCAAGATTGGACTTGCAGACGCTGATCCAGAGATTCGATCCAGTGACGAATGACATCAGCTTATACCTCGTTCTCTTCGAGCGACAAGCTCACAGAGCTGAGATTCCAAGGACTTTCTGGGCCTCTCATCTGATTGGTCTGCTGCCATATGATATTGCTCAGATCATTGCAAGAGAAGTCGAAGAAGTTGCACAAGATTATGAAAAAGTGAAACAGCTGCTTCTAAAGCGCTATAAACTCACTCCAGAAAAATTTCGTCAATTGTTCACAAAACATTCAAAATGTCAAGAAGGCACTTGGACAGATTTCGCCTACGAACTTAGGAATTACTTTCAAGGTTGGATTACAGGTCTCGACATAACAACTTTTGAAGAATTGTCTGATCTGATGGTTACAGACCAGATTAAACGCCGTGTTCCACAAGAAGTCAAAGAGCATTTCATCGATGACTGGACACAAATAAAGACGACTACAGATCTAGTACAAAAGCTAGATGACTACGAGACGGTTCGTCCAAACAACAGAAATTACTCTACGTCGAATACCAAGAAGTGGTCCAGTCCAAGATTTAATACTGGAAACTTCAGAAAAGTGGCGCAGAATCCAAAGCCAAGGCAAAATGAAAGAAATCCTAATCCAGAGAACAAGCCTGCCATATACTGCTATGGATGTTCCAGACCTGGTTTCATAAAGGCAAAGTGTCCGACATGCTCTCCAACGGCGAGAAATGAGAATTTCCCTGCAAATTCACTTACCATGTACACTTGCCATTCCAAGATGTCCCCTATTGCACTGATTGATGTGTGCATATCCGGTGTACGAGCCAGAGTTTGTGCAGACACAGGTGCCAGCAGATCAGTCGCTGGTGAGATCCTCTACAACCTGCTGAAAAGAAAAGGAGTGGAGTTCCAGGAGACTTCAGTAACCATGACCTTGGCAAACGGTTACCAAACTACTGAAGAGGCTTGCACAGCCACGGTGTCTATTGAGATTGAAAACAAAACAATCATTCTGGATCTCCTTGCCCTTCCAAATGCAAAAGGAAATCGAACTCTCTTAGGAACAGACTTCCTAGAAAAGTCGGAAATTGTTCTCGACATAAGAAACAAAAGGTGGAACTTTTGTGACAACCCTCGCCGAAAGGTTTATTTTGGGAATGACATCACATTGACGTCTCAGCAACCTGTCGAAACTCTTCCCATCAACAGCTGTAATCTCCGTGAAGAAGAAGGCGAGAGCTTGAACATCGAGCAAAGGCTCCAGGTCAATAATTTGCTTCAGGATTTCGAGGAAAGCTTCAAACCAGGGGGAGAGAGCACGACTTTCATAGAGCACCGCATTAATACGGGAACGCATGCTCCAGTCGCTTATCCGCCCTACAGAGTTTCTCCTGCGAAGAAGGAAATATTGAAAAAAGAACTGGATGACCTCTTGCAAAAGAAAATAATCGAAGAATGCGAGTCGCCCTTTGCTGCTCCAGTTGTGTTGGTGCCGAAGCCAAATGGAAAAACAAGATTGTGCGTTGACTATCGCGGCTTGAATGCTGTGACAGTTTCAGACCACTACCCCCTACCGCGGATTGATGACCTTATCCATGACGCCCGACATGTGACATACATGTCCACTATCGATTTGAGGTCAGGCTACCATCAGGTGAGCGTGCATCCTGAGGATAAAGACAAGACGGCCTTTACAACCCAATTCGGAACTTTTCGATTCAACCGAATGCCTTTCGGTTTGAAAAATGCCCCAGCTACATTCCAAAGGCTGATGGACAGATTCAAAAGTGGTCTGCCGGATGTAAAGATACTAGTCTACTTGGACGATATTATTGTCTTATCCGCTACCTTTGAAGATCACCTAAAAGACCTCAAGAAAGTTTTCCAGCGACTTTCCCTGTTCAACTTGAGGGCAAATAGAGAGAAATGTCAATTCGCCTGCCCAAAGGTTAAGTATCTAGGTCACTGGATAACTACCAAAGGAATCGAAGTTGATCCAGAGAAGGTTGAGGCTATCCTGAAGATACCAACTCCGAAGAACGTCAAACAAGTACAATCCTTCCTACAGACCTGTTCTTGGTATCGAAGATATATTCCAAACTTTTCAGAAGTAGCAAAACCTCTTAGCAATCTTACTAAGAAGAATGTCATTTGGAATTGGGGAACCGAGGAAGAAACTTCTTTCAAGACTCTGAAAGAACTTTTGGTTAGTCCACCGATCCTTCGTCAAAGTGATCCAAGTCAAGCATACACTCTCCGGACTGATGCCAGCGGTTATGCCCTTGGTGCAGTTCTCTTACAAGGCACCGGATCTGATGAACATCCTATCGAGTATGCCAGTCGCTTACTCACTAGTGCCGAAAGAAACTATTCGACTACAGAGCGCGAGGCTTTAGCTGTAGTTTGGGCTTTGAAGAAGTATCGTGCCTACATTGAAGGTCAAGATATTACTGTCGCGTCCGACCACCAGCCTCTTAAGTGGTTAATGAGCTTGAAGTCTCCTACGGGACGATTAGCAAGATGGGCTCTAGAAGTTCAATCTTTCAATTTGAAGTTAGAGTACATCCCAGGAAAATGCAACGTGGTCTCTGACATGTTGTCAAGACCTGCTTGTCAGCATGCCGAACCTTCATGTGAACTGTGTAGCATACACATCGACGTTCCCTCACATACTTCAAAAGAGCTCCGAGAAGAACAACTTAAAGACCCAGAAGTTGAGAAGATAATTCGTTGTTTCGAAAGCAATGAGAAAAGTGTAGACTTCGCCAACTGGACTGCACGTGGTTACCTGATGAATCAAGGAGTATTATATCGTTATGCACCAAATTCTGAAAGCGAAGAAGCACAACTAGTCGTTCCTGCTCATGAAGTCAAAACTATCCTAAGAGATCATCATGATGCTCCCACAGCTGGACATTATGGAGCAGAAGGAACATTTGACCGAATAGCCAAACGCTATTACTGGACTGGTATGCATAAATTCATTACAGATTATGTCAAAAACTGTATTGAATGCAACCGATATAAAGCCTCTAACCAAAAACCTGCTGGTTTACTCCAAACTCCTGTTCCTGCCCAAAGATTTGAAACCATTGCAATAGATCTTTTTGGTCCTCTACCAGAAAGCAATGAAGGTATGAAATGGATTTTCATCGTTGAAGATGTTGCAACCCGATGGGTCGAGATATTCGCTCTGCCAGAAGCTACAGCAAAGGAATGTGCTACTACTCTTGTGGAGGAGGTATTCTTGAGGTATGGCATACCTCGTCGTATAATCAGCGACAACGGAACCCAATTCGTCTCTGCAGTAATGCAGCAACTCTGCTTTCTGTTAGACATAAAACAGTCCCTTACACCAGTTTACCACCCACAAGCTAATCCTGTTGAAAGAAAGAATCGTGATCTTAAACCTCGTCTTGCAATCCTGGTTCAAGACGAACACCGATCCTGGTCTGAGAAACTGCCAGCAATCCGTTTTGCGCTCAACACAGCAAAGTGCCAATCAACTGGGCAGACAGCAGCATTTCTCAGCTTTGGACGAGAATTGCGGACGACAGACGACGTGACTAACGACATCCGAGGAGTGATCGACAACGACAATTTCGTCCCTGAAATAACACCGTACCTTAAAAAATTCTCAAGATTCACAGCCCAGATCAAAGAAGTCATCGAAACCCAACAAGACAAAAGAAAAATCTACGCAGACAAAAGGCGTAATCCGGCTCCACCATATGCTCCAGGTGATAAAGTATATGTGACCCTGCATCCCGTCAGCAAGGCTGCCACTGGACAATCCAAAAAGTTTATGCCCAGACGAGATGGACCCTATGTCATCCTTACACAAAGATCACCATCCACATTCGAAATTGCCAGCCTGGACAATCCCCAAGTGCCCCTGGGCGTGTACCACACTTCTGCCCTGAAGGCCTACACCCAGGACCCCATCGAACGTCCTTGCAATCCGTTGCGAAAGCGAGGACGGCCACCAAACTCACCCAAAAGAACTGATTCTGGCCCCTCGTCGGGACGTCGTCGGAGCCAGAGGGGGAGGATGTAACAGATCATTTACTGGTTCCCGTCACACACCTTTAATGGTACCCCGTCACAGACCTGTTGCGAGTGCCCGTTAATTCTTAACTGTACCCGTAGCGATGCAGCGCCCTCTACGCGTATTCGTCTGTAAACAATCAGTTGTGCTCTTGCTCTGGTACGTGCGGTTGAACCGTTACAAACCCCGAGATCTGTAATAGTCGTTAAACTTGTAACAAATAAATGTAGTGTTGTTAAACCCATTCTGGTTTTATTTGAGAAATGGGAAACCCGCGCTATACTTGTAAACTAATATCAGTATTGAAACAAAAATATATTCTTCTTATTTATCCAACATTTCTTAACAAATTCACTTAATTTCGTAATTTTAGGACTTTTACATTTTGAGATACGATCTGAATAACATTGAAAGAACCGAAAATTCCCCCTAGGGCTTACTTTTTTTTAAATAGAGAGATAATAAAAACGGATTATTACTCTGTTGAGCCACTGATTTTGAATTAAAATAAATATATTTATTAATAAATAATTAATTATTCCTTAAGGCCATTTAGTTAATTGATAAATTACTAAACGCATTTAGTTAATTGATTAATTATTAAATACATTTAGTTCAACTGCCAATCCAATTTATTTTCGCAATCTTGAAGATTTATGTTTAGTCAATAACTATTAAATTATTTTATAGCTATACAGATGAATCGAATATGTTTCTAATTTTTTTCGTGGGTAATAAATATATTAGGATCCTTCATTTTGCTGGAATGTAGTACTACAATTATTTCAAAAGAACGCTCCAGGCAGTAGTACAGTTATTACCAGAAAACAATTAAACATCTACCCTAACACTCTTTAACTCACATTTCGCTGTGAGGGCATGAAGGAAATACAACAGGAGAAGTAATCAACCTCATTTATTGAAGCTAAAATCGTGAAAGTGGAATTTACACATTCTCGGCAAATAGTCGAAAATAAGAGGTACACGCTACAAGTTTCTGTTCCCCCAGCAAACTCATTTCATAATTAAGTGAACTCATTTATAATTAAGTAAACTCATTTATAATTAAGTAAACTAATTAATATACTGCCACTAATGAAACTTGGCACGACCGCCATCTTGGTTTGCACGGGGTGGCTTTATTCGCCTGTAGATAATGCTTTGTAGATACTTTATAGTTAATTTGATCCGATTCCAAAGCTCGTCTCCCAACTCAACGTTTCCTGTTATACTTCCCCCATGTGCGACGGTCACCGATGGCCGGCAAACTTATTTTCGAGCTCTCGTTCAGTGTTCTCTGTATTAGAGGATTGAAGTCGACGGCTGATCTCTTTCTGGGAATGTTACTTGAAACTACAGTGTTCACTCTAGGCGTTTAATGAAGGGCGGTCCGCCCTGCCCGCCCTTTTTTCATCTTGATCTTGCCCTCATGCCCCTTTTTCAAAAATACCGCCCTCTTTTGAAAAAATTCCACCCATCTTGCCCTTTTCAGTCAAGCACAAGCGTCCTTGCTTCCCTAACTGTCTTTAAAAAATACATCGATTAATTTTTTTTTGTGTAAATTGGGATTAAGTGAATTATGACAGTAAAAAAACAAACTCCTATTTAACTACGGGTGTTGTGCAATCGCGATGATTCCGATATTTCGAGCACGGGGCATTCTACGAATCCTATTGGTTACATGTGCCCACATATGAAATGCTAAGTTTTTTTTTCCTGTGTTTTTTTAAAGAGAACAGGGTTTTGGGCGTATTTGCAAGATTATGCATTTTTTTTACCAAATTTTGGATTTAAGTAGCCTTTTCATCAGGAAAGGAGTCTAATTAGGGCTACTTACAGATTTGGTTTTTAGGGAAAACATTAATTTTTAAATGTAGAATACGAGATAGGCCTCGAACCATCAACATGTCAACCAACAAATCGAAACTTTTTTTATTTGGTCACGGTCCGATGTGTCAATGGTGGCCACGCCCATACCAAACTTTTTTTTAAAAGTGCCCTTTTAAAAAAAAAAGTGCCTTTTCAAAAACGGGGTGCCTTTTTACCCTGTCCCTTTTTATTTCTAGAGTGAACACTGAAACTAACATAACACGTGTTCCTTTGATGTCCTACCAAAAGGACATTGTACGTGCATAAAAAAAACTACATTGGACCAAAAGGACATTGTATATCATTAAAGTAAATTGACTTATAATATTGAATTTTTAAAAAATGAATAATACATAATATTGCGCACCTCAAAGTCTGAAGTGATTTATAATTTTAGCAATACTTCTTACCTGGATTGAAGTAGAAATGTCAGAAATACACAGACGAGTAATAGAGAACTGCGGCTGCACCACAATGGAGCGATGTTGATTTCTGTGAAATACACAAATATTGTAAAGAACTCATTTGTGGGTCATACACGTAAAAATACATTAGCATAATTATATAAAATAAATAAATAACCATTTGGCAGGGTTGGATATCAAATATATATATTTTTGTCAATTTGTAGATTTTTTTAAATGTAAGTGCGGCATGCACACCGCACTACCTGATGGTAGAGTATAACGAACTTATGACCGAGGGGTTATCGTGATTCGAATCTCGACGTTGAGAGTGTAATGAACTCGTGATCGGAAGGTTGCCAGTTTCGTTTCTCGGTAACAGCTAAAAAACACTCGACAAAATAACCCATTGTATAGTTGTAGTGCGAAGTTTTTCCAAATAATTGACCGCCCGACATATTGTTTGATGAACGGTGAGTTCGCAACCCTCCAATTACAAGTTCGTTCATTACTCTCCCAACTGTGTGGACTTGGTGTAAACGAAAAAAATATTTATTACCGTTACTTTAAAAAAATAATTAACTGTTCTGTTGGTTAACTCTACAAGAAAAAGACATTATATAGAGTATTGAGAAATAAGAGTGAGACACCTTATCCAATGAACGGACGATGAATTTTTTTTTACGAAGTGAAATATTATGTGGTTAAGACGTATGGAAAAGGGTTTCATAGAGAGTAATGCGAATTAGTAGTAACATTGATAATTTACAATTTTTTATTAAAGTTTTTCCTTAGATCACAAATTGTTGGCGATGGTCAGCGTTTGGCTCTTTAAATACACATACTAAATCATTAATTTTTCTATTCATGAACTACTTTATTTGTTGCTACTAAAGTTAAGCAACATGTTTGAAATATACGCGAAGTAGTTAGGCTAAAAGAATGTTTTATTTTGCCAATATATCTAAACTTGATACAGAAAAGCAATGACTCTTGCCCAACAATTTGTGACCATCCTGTATCTTGAAAAGATTGCACGATTTTTTTTTATGCCATTCCAATTTCTTACCTTGCTTTGAGTATTTTTGCTATTTAGATTATTTTACCTCATTTTCAAAGAAACAAAGCGTGTAACCAGTGCCAGAAAATACCTCATACGCACAGCTCCTTATATAAACATCGAACGAAAGAGTTCTACGAAAAGATTCTACGCCCGTCCAAAATAATTATTCCTGCTCGCGACTTCAGTGCAAATCCTTCCGAAAATTCCAGAACGTGTTTAATGGCGCGGAATACAACTCGGGGAAGGAAAATAAATGCTCGAACACAGAATGGACTGCGAAGAAGATTACCACGCGCGATTAAAAGCAATAACATCTTACATGGCAAGAGCGAAGCGTGTAACACAGCAACGGACATTTTAACGCCCTTTTGCCAGTCAGGATTGAGTCTTTAGCCTGAGCTTCCATGATCACTAATGGCCAGTGCACGAGGAATTTTAGATGGCGGGTGTCTTTTAAGTGAAAAATATTCACCGTCAACTATAAAAGGACGACGGGGACTCGGGAAACCTTCGAAAGGATGGCGATCGCGGTTTACGATATTGTCTCGCTTGATTGCGACGTAATGGGTTTTGGTTTTGAGCTGCTTGGGAAGCTATAAAATTTGATAGTTAGTAATTTTTGATGTGAAATATTGTATGCCAGGTGTTGAAACGTTGCACCTGTGTAGTCTTGAGACTGAGATGCATTAAATATGGGATGAGTAATGAAACATTCGCATGCTTACTTGCACTAAGCTGATATTGAAAAGTAAATGATAGGTATCAGGTTATTTATGTGTCCTGTTAAAGATCATTTTAATATTATTTTCATTAACTGCTTCCACTTTAACACTACTATTTATGTTCTATTTATTCTTTCCCTCCATAAATTTGAAATGTTATTATATGACAAAGATATGACTGCGTTTTAGAATAAGTAAGAGAACAGACTAACGAAAGAACGGCATTTTTAAACTCAAGAACATGTTATTATGAAAATACGTAATAAAGACACATATTTAAAAAGTGCATTTCTATAAAAATATAGAACTAGGGACATCGTTAAACGTATCTTTTAATTGTATTAACTTACAGATTAGCTGAATCTGACTTTTCTTAGAAAATTATGACTTTCATTTTTTAACAAATAAGCCTATTTCACACTGGTGATTAAGAGTTTATTTTACATTAAGTGAAGCCGGTGCTTTCAGACGGTTGTAAGTCGCTAGGTCTTACGCGATTGGTGGTGAAATAATTGCCGATCGATGATCTCTGCAGCAGCCCCAATATCAAAATCTGGTCTTCGTTAAGCGTCAACAAATCTAAATTCGCTTATTTCTTCTCTAACACTGCATTAGAAATTCCTGTCAGAACAACGGGTCTATTTCATCGATCTCTAACTGTAACTTCTGTATTGGGCAATACATTTTGTTGACTTGAAGACAATGGAAGGGGTAACAACTGTACCTAACTTTCATCGCTACCGCAGTATTTAGTATATTTTACATGTTAAAATAAGCCGACATGTATTGCTTGTGGCTAAGTTTATTTTAATTTTATTTTAAAATCCATTTTAAATGCAATCTGTTGTTAAAGTAGGAAGTCATTTGCAAGTGAAAGTCGAAGTGCAAGTAAAAAGCAAGAGTAAAAACTATTTGTTTGGCAATATACAAATTAATTCTATAAGAAGAAAATGCAATATTTTTATACATTTAATATTTCTACAATGCTATGGTATTAAAAAACATCATTAAATCACTTACAGAGGAGACAAATTTTGAGCCATCGAGAAGTTATAATTAAAGTTCAGTGGTCTACTTGCATAAGAATAACATAGGTAGCGGGGCTATGTTACAAATAAAGTGCTAAATGCATTTGACAGTGAAAAGCATAAAGGGTTTCAATTCATATATCAAAGACTATAGTCTTTTACGTGTTAATATTGGGACGAAAAAGAAGTGATTTTGTTATGTTGGGTATACCAGTTTCCAGATTTACAATACATTCAAAAGTGTTATACTATAAAGCCAACATAGCGATAATTTTCATCATGTGAAGCTTATCATAGAACTACCATAGATAACTTCTCGAAAGCGATGCAGTTACAAATCACAAGAAAGAAGCGCTAATTTTCGAAATTTATAGTTAAAAGTTTTAATACTTTTTGTATAGTTATAAATAATATTTACATATGAATTTAATTTTATCGTTAAATTGTCGACACATTTTAAAAATTTGCCACAATAGCAAAAACTTTCACCAAATAAGTGCTAATTTGTCTAATATAAAATAACTAAAGAATGTCACACGTTTACTAAGTTTAACCCTCACAGTAACATGTGCGTTTTACAACCGCTGGCAAAAAGTACCCGATCAATGTGTCTAACTCACACAGTAAATTCAAAATATGTTTATATTTCACAATACGTCTGTTTTGAACAAATCAAACGATAATGAGCATAAAATATGATAAAGTAAGAAATAAAATCAATGGTTAGAGCATGTGATTGGATACTTTTTTCCGACTTTTTGATTAATCGGATACTTTTTTCTTCACATGGAAATACATCTTATTAAATAAAATGTCAACGATTTTAATATTACGATATATTATTGTCTTATTTCAGTAATTGGAAGTGTGCTATGTTATATTTCGGATGTTATTTGTTGTTCTTTATTTTTTCCGAGATCTATTCAACTTACTTTATAATTCTCCGAGCAGGTACGTGAAACGATCGGAAATTTTATACCAGGGGTTGTAGATATCTTTTTAAATTTAAACATACTCGCGTTGATCCGAACAAAACGACTTTAAGTTTAAAGCTAAGTCCTTAAAAAACACCAGAACGATTCAGCAAGGAGACTCGTCCAGTCTCCTTGCTAAAGCGACTATACGAGTAGAAGATCCAGATTGCTGGAAACTCTAACTGTCTGAACTCTTACGGACATTACTATAAACTCCTTTTCATATAGGTTAACAGTGACACCTAAGTCTATTATTTATTTGAATCTATGGAAATGCTCTGATAGTGAACAATGAGTTTATCACTCACTCTTCGGTACATCACTGTTCTTCTATAGAATTTAAGTTAGTTATTCAGTCTTGTATTTCCATGCATATTTTTTCCAGGTACGCCTCCACATGTGGGCAACCACCCAGCATTGTTGTAAAATTGTATTCTTAAAATATCTTATGTTACAAATATTTCGAGCGTGTTGCTCACACTCACTAAGTTCTGGATATTTACGAGTACAAAATGTATATGGAGAAAATTACTTTGAATTCACAACATGTTGCCCGAATATCCTTAGGGACAGGACGGGCCAATACAATAAATACGAGTAGAAGGGTTAGGTCTCGTGGACCTCGGAGGAGTTTAACTATAAATTTCTGTTCTTAGCTGGATATAATGGAAATTGTTTTGCATTTATTAGTGTGGACATTCCCGTATGCAGCACTCACCTAGCACAGTTATTTTCTTGCTGATCATGGCAGCTAGGCCTTGAAAGGAAGCTTCGCACTCGATGGTCGCTTTGCCTTTCTGAAACAGCTGCTCGGTCACCTGGAGGTGCATGGATTTGGAAGACACCTGGAGGGTGTTCGGGTCCACGTGCACGCCGTGGTCGTCTGTCAACTTGTCTGGAATCTGGTTAAGGATAGATTATACTTTAAAGCCGTGTAATTAATATTTGATATTTTCTCATTTTACAAGTTATTTTTAACTACAAGTTATTTTTTTATACATGTCAAGATTATAGGCACAATGATTATAGGCACAATGACAGCTAAAAGGCTAAATCATAAAATATAATTTAAATTTAAATTATAAAATATGGGGCTGTAGTATTGGATGTCACCACCAGATGGCGAGGCTAAACGCAAGTCTACCAGCGACACCTAGCGTGTCACTGGCGGAATGTATTCAGATTAGATGAGGCAGCGGAGGAGATAGGTCGGATTGCGATCCTCTAAGACGATAGCCTGACTGCGGTTAGGGCAAATAAACCTGTATTTATATCTTCAGAGCCTGTCTTTACTGTTTCACAATCACACAGGGCTATTATCTTTTGGGGTCATTACAATTTTTATAGTGTTGCCATCTCGGTGCAAGGTAATTTAACCCTTTGCACTCGGGATTTGACTCTCAGTCACATAAGAACGATTTGTTCTGTTCCACCTGTTCTGCACATTGAACGGGGAAGACGGCGATACCAGGAACAAAAAAAAGAGACTCAAGTGGCCAACAGTATCCGACTAGCAATCAGAAGATTGTGAGTTTGAATCGAAATGGATCTTACGAACGGAGGGTTCCCAGATTCTCTCCTAAATTGCAAACGTCGGCCAAATATACCATCGATTTCCACCGGCATGTATAACGATTTTTATACAGCGATTTTATTAGTCTTAGACAGACAGAAATACCTCAATAACCATAGCAAAAAGGTTAGTCCAGTGGAACCATTGAGCTCAAATAATCACTGAACAGTAGACTAAGCGTGCGCTTTTTGCCGTACTGGTTCTAAATGAAAATTTGATAAAAAGAAAGTTTATGTAATTTTTAAACATTTAAAATACCTGGTGGGAGGTAATATTTGTTTGCAAATTTGTTATTTATATGTCATAATGCTAATGCAACGATCGATGTGTGTATGAGAGAAGTGTTTTTTTTAAAGATTTTTAAGTATTTGAACGACTTTATTGTTTATTAAAACTACTTATAGTTGTTATTCTAATTTTTAAATTGCTGACAAATAAATGTTGTCACTATCGATAAAAAGCATTAGGTATTTCTTCTTTTAACTACATATTTGAATGTTAATCACCTTGATATGTTTATTTCGAACGCAATGCGTCTTGGAAATCTTTTCATTTCAATTTGTTTCGAGATTACAGTTGGAAACAAACATGCTCGTACGTAATTTTATTAGAAGGTTATAGACTCGAAATATTTTCTATTAAAAGATAGACAGTTAATATGCTGCTTTCAAAGTAGTTTCAAAATTGGCCGTTCACGTAGTCTATAGAAGATTTCTATTTATTGGCGAATGTATTTAAGCAAAATAATTAATAACCTCGTCCATTTCCCGGTATCAAATTGTGACTCATTGCGGGAGTTTCACGTGACATAGGAAGATGAATTTCACATTCTAACTGCTAGTTTCGATTTCTTCTCTACAGAAGACAAAACTCTTCTCCGTTTGGTAGCTACGCTATTATGGGAAAGTTTGTTTACAATATTCCTTTCTGTCGAAATAAGTAAATTTTTTATACTAGATATAAATAAATTGAAATATATAAATACTTATATTTGTTCTATTTATAAATTGTCTATAATCAGAATAACAACGAAATACGAAAAAAATCATTTCACAATAAAATATGCTTCACATACGATGCGTACATTCTATCTCATTGTGTGAAGTAGATATTTATTATATATGTTTGGGCATTTGTTAATGAGAAATAGTTAAAAATTAAAGCTCATGAACTGAAGTTCCATGCTAATCGTACGGAACTTTTTGAGGCATCTTAGATTGTTCCCCCCATTCAGTGTCAACAGCAGTCTTCTTCTTCTCGGCGTAAAACTCCCCTATGGTACAAGAGCAAACAACCTTAACCATAATGACAATCCAAAATAAAATGAGAGAATGGGGATTCTTTTTATATTTCTTTGATGTACATGGGGGGAAAAAAAGACCCTGTGTGTGCTTAAAAGCGAAGCGTGTAACTTAATGATAATAAGATACAATTAAAACAGTGTCGAACAGTTTGCGTAAGAACAAAATTTGCGAAAGATAAAATCCCTAAAGCGGTATTACTTTTCACTTTTTTTTTAATACGGAGGAATAGGAAAATCTCGAGACAGTTCTCTTTCTTGTTTTCTCCAAAGGAATATGCGTTGATATTGGATGTGTCAAAGCGCAGCTGGAGCATTGCAAACTTCATTTTTATTACGTATATAATAAAGATAGATATATAATAAAGATAGATATTTTTACTATACAAATATTGTGGAATAGGCACTTTTGAAATTCAGTTTAAAGTAAAGCCGTAAAGTAATTTAAAATTTAGTAATTATTTTTCGTGGTCATTTCTTTTATTCTGAACAGGAAAAAGTGTTTCGATGTTGTTATAAATAATAAAATAAAAAGCGCAGTTTAAAACTAATTAGATGCATCTAAAATTATGTTCCAATATTTATATAAGGTTTATTAATAAATTGAAGCAAGTATTAATAACTCGTATCATTACATACAGTATCTTAATGCAATAATGTAGTAAATTTTTTACGACATTCATAAAACGCTTATATGTTTAATATTATTTTTTATTATATTACATTAATTCTAAATAAGAGTGCATAGAACAAGCTTGTCACGTTATTAACTTATCGCGTCCCATTCTTTTGACAAAATAGTTGCTTTATTTTTTCCAAAAATCTTCGGTGCTTCTACAAGACAAAGTTTTGTATTTTTTCTTTCGCATTGTTTTTATGTTATAATTGTGCATTTTGGTATTTTTTTGTTACATTTGTGTCACTTTTTATAGGGGCGTTTGCGTTCCTCTATGTAATTTTAAACTTTGTAATTTTTTGTTGGTTAATTTTATTTTTCATGTAATTTTAGTAATGTAATGTTAGTTATGCAATTTTGTTAACGTTGTTAATGTAAGTTATGTAATTTTGTTAACATTGTTACTGTAAGTTATGTAATTTTGTTAACGTTATTAATGTAAGTTATGTAATTTTGTTAACGTTGTTAATGTAAGTTATGTAATTTTGTTAACGTTGTTAATGTAAGTTATGTAATTTTGTTAACGTTGTTAATGTAAGTTATGTAATTTTGAACATGCATAATAGTCCTTGAGTACCTATAGAATGCCGTGTGGTCTCTTTCCGGAATGTGATGACGTCTAATACGTCAATAATGTGACACGTGTGTGTTCACGTCTCTTGATTAGTTTTTTTTTTGGAGTGGCCTGTTTTCTTCGGGGAACAAAGTTGGGTCATCCCTGAGTTTGAAAAACAAAATACACCGTTTTGGAACGAGAGAACAATCTAACAAAAGAACATACTCACCGGTTGTCCGTTGAGCAGCCAGCTCAGAGTCGCAGCTGGTTTGGATTCAGCAGAGGTGCAGTTGAGGGTGATGTTGTCACCAAAGTCGTAGCTTTGCTTCCCGCCAGATATCTTAGGGCCCTCCAGTGGTAATACTTGATGCAAGAGAAGGATACAAAAACAATAAAATTACAATATTTGAGAAAGCTTATTTTAAAATATTAATTTATTTTGGAAAAATATGCCATATTTTGTTTAAAAATACCGAAATTTTTTAAGTATTTTACTAAATTATCAAATTATTCCTTTTAATTTTTACTTATTATTACTTTAATGTTTGCGTTTTAATTTATTCGGTAACAACTTTCGGACTTTTTAATATTTGAGTCAATTATAATTAATTATAATACTCCTTTTAATTAATCGTATTTGAAAATGTATATTTATTAACCTTTAGGGATCTATATATTGTTTAGAGTGTTTATAACTAGATCCTAGTTAATTTTAAAATTATATTTGCTATTGTCTTATAAAATTATAAATGTCTTTATATAATTTTGAAAATGATAAAAGTAGTAATAAGTTTTTAAAAGTATCTTGTTCCTTTTAGGAAATATTATTGACATTCCACTCCACGTCCAGCAGACTTATCTATGTTCTGAAGTTCATACATGCAGAATTATCTAATCTATCGATTCATCTATGCCAGTGAATTTAATTAACAAAGACATATACATCTACTTTTTGTCTAGTTATGTCTTTGCTAATTGTGTTGTGGTGATAACTAAATAATTCGGCATAAAATATTTAGATTATAAAAATAATTCCCATTGCACTATACATTGAAATTTAAACAATTATTTTAGTTTTTTTATGACATATTTGTTCTAATTTGTCTTTATATTACAGAAATAAATTCTAAATATAGTGACACTGAATCCTCTCCTTTGAAAATTAAAGGAAATATTTGCATTTCCCAAAGATAAATAATCTTATTCTATAGTATTTATATAGTATAGTCTATATAATATATTCTAATAAGAGATATAAATAATATATTCTAATAAGAGAATGCGGGCAATTTGCGCCCGTACTATTTTCATCCATGTCAATTGCGAATAAACTTTGAGGGGCGATTTAAAAAGCGAGAAAAAACATATAGAAAACATCTGTGGCTATGCACAAAGTGGTTTTGCAAAAAGTTGCTATCACTATACATCAGTAGCTTGTAAAATCCGTCATATTGGCTAGGTTGTAAATATAGATCACAATTTTTCATTTGCAGTTCTAAATCAAGAAATTGTTGTTTTAATTAAAAATTTATAAGAAAAAGTTTTTCTGTGATAAATTAAAATCCATATTTAAAAAAGTTTCGTGGCAGCATATTGCTGAAAACTGCATAAATTTAAGTTCTAAAATATTAAAATTCCGCCACTTCCAGACATCAACCTTTTGATCGAAAATGAAGAATAGAAGGAAAAACTGATTTTTTTTAATCTTCTTCCTTCAATAACTATCACCATCAAAGATTGGGCTCAACTGGCACTACTTTTACCATGGACGCAAATGAGATTGCTTACTAATGACGTTCATGTCTTTGACTGCTTGCACACAGCTGTAGGTAGGCGCGTCCGTTGACACTTGGCACTTGTAGCTTCCTGCAGAGTCCAGGGCCACCGTTCTTAAGAAAACGACGTTGCTGTTCGATCTGGAGAGCTACCATCAATAGTAAAAGAGACGATACACTTTTGAGTTTTTGTGTATTTTCTAATAACGTTTCAAAATAAAACCCCTTTGGCCACTCTTAAATGCCAATACATTATTTGTGAATTATAATAATATCCGTTTTATAAAGGAATAATGTTTTTTTAAAAAACTATTTCAAAATACGCACTATGTCTTAAAAATGTCTTTATTTTTATTTTCTACTTATCTTAAGGCTTCCGTGGCCGAGTGGGTTAAGGCGTCAGATGGGAATCCGAGGGTTCCCGGTTAGAACCTGTGCGACGGACTAGACTAAGAATATTAAAAAAAAGTGGTGATATTGCGATCGGAGAGTTGCCAACTTCGCTACCAAAATACTAGAATGTCGTCCAGAACATCCGTAAAAAAATTAACGGCGTGTATACGGGACTGGTGCACGATACATCTGATCGGGGTCCAAAGTCCCGACGTCTATTGAAGGCGTTGGGTGCCATTTCATGTGTTGTCCTCGTCATCTGACCATGGTTCAAAAATACGAGGCATTGTTCCCGGGTCTTTCCTTAGAGATAGGCCCCGAACCGTCGCCAATAGCCCACTATGCAGCTCTAGTGCGACGTTAATTAACAAAAAACAAACCATTCCAACTACTTATCTTAAACCGTTTCTTTGAAGTCCATGTATTTTTAATATTCGAATGGAGAGTTATACAAGTTGGAACATGGTTACATTAAACTATTACTTTATTTAAAAAAAAATACGTTATAAATGTCAAAACACTAAAAAAGGTTATTTATGGTTAATGATAGAACACACCTGCCAGAAGGATCTTCCGAAGTACTTTGTACATTACCACTCACCAATCACTTGTGTTCTGCCGCCAGGGCGTCCGTTTAGTATTTATTTTGAATTTATTTAGTATTTATTATGAATTAAGAAGCGAAGTTGTTTAAAACATCAGTGCTGACGTACAAAAAGTGGGCATTATAGGCCTAGTTTACCTTTTTTTTTAAAGTTGCATACTTCCGAATTTCATTTAAATTCACTTACAAATGTTGCAGTTAATACTTTTAAACTATTTTTTTTATGCCAACTTAAGGATTTTCTGGTGGTAATACAAGGCCGTTCTTCTAGAAGAAAGGAAACACCTCTATGCGATTGTAAAGGCCAGTTCTAACGGCTGTATGCTGCGTCCTTCTATTATTACATAAAAAAATGATAATAAACAGCCTCTTTTATATTAGCTTTCAAACCGATATGAGTTATTTAAATAATTGTATTTTCATCGATTATATAAAGAAACGCATACATTAATTTGTTTGATTTTGCTTACACAATTCAAATCTTCCCCACTCTGCCTGAACTATAATTGAATGAATCGACTACACAACAGCTTCATCCCTTTATGTGTACACCACTAATGGACGATTCCTACACCGGCGATATGTGGTAGGCAACACCATCAACTGCCATCCATTCACTTAAGTCTCCCGCCAATCCGACATCAGCCGAGGGGGTGAATAGATGCATTTGGCATAATTCCCATAGTAACTGGTCGTGGGCCGGTAGGTTGTAGGGCAATCGGGGTATAATGGAACCTGGCAGCCTGCTACATCAGAGGTGCGTGTTAAGGAAATTCGCGCCTATCAAGGAGAATTGTGGTTGGAATGCTTTGCTTATTGACTTTATTGAGATTGCCAAGTTCGAACTGTTCTGTACCTCGAAAAAACTTTCTATATGGCATATTTAGCATTTGAATTACAAAAAAAGTTTTGTTTCAAATTTCTTTGACGTTGACCATGACATTCTGTATAAGTAGTTTAACGTCGGAAATTATATGTATCAGATAGTAAAAAATGTTGATTCAAATTTATGATAATAGCACGACGTTTTTTAAAGTGAAACTTCTTTGAAACTGAAATGACCCCGGCAAGGAAATCAAACATGAAACGGAAGGATGATTAGCGCATGCGTACAAGTAATTTAAAAGTTTAAGTTGGTGTCCATGAAGCACCTAGTATAATTTTTCGATTTCAACACTTTAATTTGAAATCGAGTAGTCACGTGATATTTTCTTTAAGATTTCGCCGTAGTAGAGTTACTTCCACGGTGACGATCCCTACAGAAAGTGTAGGAATCGGGAGATGGTGCTTTGGCCCCTTTTGTGTGTGCTGCGTGTAGAACGAAAATTGTTATAATAGAAGGAACTGCGAGTAGACAAAATAATTTTCATTTCAGACATGTGATTTTTTATTCTATATTTTTGATAACTTTTATTTTTTAATCAGTTTGTAATCTATAATGGTTCAATAGCTAAATCGATAAGATAAATTTGATTACAAATACATTCACTTTTATTTCAAATACACTCAAATTCTACATACAATCACATTACTCTCATATATGCTCAATATACACATTTGTAAACAAAAACTGATTAAAAAAAATATTAAAAAAAAGATTAAAAAAAATCTGTATTTAAAAAAAAACTGTTGTATTTATAATCATGTAATAAATGTTTCTTTCTAATGATTCGCAACATTTTTTTGTTGTAAAAAGTTATGCTATTTCAATCATAAAACGCCGAAAAAAATATATAAACGAAACTCTAACATAAGCATCGAAAGAATGTGAGCATTTTCTATAGCTAAACAAAACACATTTAGTTAGAGTTGACATTTGAACGATGAATGCAGTGGAAAACATTAAGCGCATTCAATTTCCCTTCATAATGAAAAAAATCTTTATTAACGATCTCGAAATCATTACAAACAGAAGGTGGAGCCCATTATGCTCAATAACTTTTGGACTGAATTTCATTTGTGGTTTCAGTCATTTGTTATGTTGTCTAAATGGACAACAGCGGAAGCAACTCCATCTTGATTAATGCAATCGAATAATCCAGCAATCGCGATCCGCCATTGTTGTTAATGATGTTGGTTTTTTTGTGAATCGTCAAAATCCATTTGCGTTATCATGTTCAGTGCTTTTATATATAACGTTCGGCCATGGAACTTATTGATCATTTCTGTCGATTGTCGACGAATTTGTCATTTACATGTTATTAAATTTTATCTGTTTTAAATATAGTTAAATTGTAGCTTTTTTTTAAGTGTAACGTTTTTAAAGTATGGTAAAGTTGGATTTCGGTGGATTGAAATGTAACGGCCACAGCCACAGCTGACTTGTCATACGTCACATTCCTTACTTTACTCCCGTTCCCATAGGAACGTCGCCGTATCTTGCAGTGATTTTGTTCGTTAGACTTGTTTAATTTTTAATTTCGTTCGATTCATTCGGTTCGGCCGATTAGTACAGTTGGTTTTTTTGGGGGGTTCAATTAGTACAGTTCATGCGTTTCGTTTGATTGGTACTGATCGTTCTTTTCGTTTGGTTAGTTTTGTTTGAACGTTTTGTTCGGTTTGATCAGTTTATCTGAACTGCTCGGGTCGTTAAATTCGTTCGTTATATTTCATTAGTATTGTTTGTTCTCTTCGTTGTATTTTATGTCGATTTATTAAAACTTTAATTTACATTTGTGAGTCATGATTATTTATATTTCTCATGATTATTATTTATAAATTAAATTTTCCTCAGAATCAGCTGTTGATGTAACGCTACGTTGAACGTCAAGCGCTTTAAATTCTGCGGCCGTCTATATAGATATCTGTCTACACTTTTTTTTAAAAACAAATATTTAAATTGCTTTAATTTATATTCTAGCTTATGTACAAAAATTCATTGTCAATATGATTGAAAATTTTGTGATTGAAAGAAAGCTTTGATTTATTACAGTATTGGTTAGGAATATTTTATATTTTTGATTAACCCGTCATATCTTTACAGCGAATTGAATATATATCATAACATACCAAGAGTTTATTTACTTACAAAAGTTTTTTTTATATAAATGACACTTTTGAATACATTATTTTGTGTCACAAGTTTTAAACTTTTTCACAGTTTTGTAACTATAAAAATAACTTTAAATCTGTAAAAAAATTAACTATTCCCAAAAGAATCCGTTGGAACTGCTTTTATATTTTAAAAACAAACGTAAGTACAGTCTTGGTTTTAAATGTGTTATAATTTTAATAAATATAACTTTACATGACCTTTTGAACTTTTGTTTAAATAAATTGTTTTGGCCTTAGGTACCAAAGTACAAATTCAAGTCTTCTAAAAATGTTATGAATGAATATTTACTTTCATTCTTTTGTTGTTACATATTTTATTTTCATTTGAACTCATTTAACATTGTATTATTTACGTACATTTAACGTACAATGTTTAACTTCAAATAGAGGGCGTAGCAACATTATAAGAATATACATAAATAAATAATCCAGAAAACTGAATAGAAAAAATGGTTGTTTAGGATGACTTTATTAAAATACAAATACAATGTTAAAATACGAAATAAAAATCCGTATAATCCGGACATGTTTCGGGAGATACATCTCCCTTCATCAGTCTTTTCCGCTGATGAAGGAAGATGTATCTCCCGAAACATGTCCGGATTATACGAATTTTTATTGCGTATTTTAACGTTGTATTTGTATTTTAATATTCTTAACGCAATGTTCTATAAGAAGAGTTTTTATCTTAATATGACTTTAATCTATATAAAAATCCGTCTTACGGAAAAAATAAGTTTATAATTACGTCTATGTCTATCCCTGGTCGTGGGAAGTAGACCGACTGGTTGTCGTCTTTGGGTTCGTATCTGTAGAACTCCAGGTCGTCCTTGTACCACTTGACGACGTACAGCTCTTCGCTGCCCAAGTCGTAACTGCACGTCAGTCTGACCGACTCGCCCAGAACTACAGCCGGTGGCACGACTAGCTCCGTCACACGGACACTCTTGCTCCACGCCATGCCTGAAATAGGAATGCATTGAAACTAAAAGCATACATTTTACGCATATTTATACGGGGTGTTCCTAAGGATCGCGTATAAACTTTACGTGTTGGTCCGTCAGACCACGATGCACGACTTTTGCAATGAAAATCGTGTCAAGTCAAAGAAACAGGCATAATAACACAACATTTCAAACAGAGCAGTCACAGTAATAACACTTTCATTTTTAAACACTCAGCTAACCTCAACGCTACTTTTGTTAGTTTTGAAAATCGTTTCGTTATAGAATACCTTGACTTTTAATGAAACAAGAATATTTAAATTTTTAATTTTGGTTCTTATATGTTTGTTTCCGTAATTTCAAAGAGCTTTTCTGGCAGGGTTGATAGAGTGCGTGACTTTTGGACTGATATCCGTTGTGCGGCTCGACTAGTCGATATTTATTTGAAATTGTTCCCATATTGACGACATAAATTTCTTGAAAAAAACCCGGCAAAAGGAATTATTTCAGTTTGGCAAAAATTTAATCTAGCAAAATAAGTCTGTATTTTTCTTTAAAAAAAATAGCACATCTGCAAATTTCTGCAAGTAAACTTGAACTAGTGCTTAAAAACTGTGATGGTAAAATTGAAGTTTTTCTAAACTTTCTGAATATTTTTGCAGAAAATGTTTCAAATAACCACGAATGTTTACAGATTTTTGTTGAAGAAAAAGTGTAGAATATTTTTGTTGGGTAACAGGCGTTTGTTTTGTCAAAAACGACAACATTTTCTTCAAAAATGAGAATCCATTTTTAACTCATTGTGAGGAAAAACAAAATATAAAATCCTTGCTCGAAAAAATTTTATAAATAGTAAAGGGTAATGGGTTTTTATATTCGTGTTTTTTCATACGATATTGAAACTTTACATTTAATACATAACTAGGGAGCTCCGTGTCCTACTCGGCAACGCTTGTCAACCCCTGGAAGATTTCTACATAATCTTCGTTGATTTGTTTTGCAGGCTAATTTTCGGTTTACTCACATTAATTCCATGCCTTTCAATTGAAATTAACCCGTCTGACAAAGTAATTGTACTTTAGTTCAAATTTTGAGATGTAGATGGTGCCACGATGATAACTGTTCGCTTTTTAAAGAGAAATAACTAATTAATTTTTGAATATTTTATAGTTTTGACACATCTACAGTTTACTCCTTTTCAAATGACATCATTATCATAAGAATTGGTTACATAGTATAGGAGGAGTGACTGTCATATCGCCTCGTCTATTAAATATAAAGATGTTTATACTCCTCATGTTCTGTTAGAAATTTAGCGTAGAAACTAATTTACAAGTATTATACATAGAACATTTTGGCGATTACCTTGATGAATAGTCTTTAAAAAGTTAAATTATTTACTATAAAATGAACTGGTAAAAAATGAATATCCTGAAAAACTAAAGCTTTAAATAGAATAAGAAACCTTTTCCAAAATACAAACGTTTGTAAAGGCGCAAGCACCGCTTTTTCTGGTCGGGTCTCTTTTAAACCTTCCATGGAAATTAATGCATAACAAAGATCGATTTCAAACAAACAATATTAGAGAAATTCGGTATTTGAAAATCAGGTTATAACAAAAAAAAAAAAGAAAACGGTTCTCTTAGGAAAGACCCAGAACGATGTCTCTAAATATTTAATAATAGTAATATGACGAGGATAACACCTGAGCTGGAACCTCGCGCAACCTAAATAGGCGTAAGGATATTGGGTCACGACAGATTTAATGTGAACCAGTCCCCCCTACACAGTCGATCTTTTTCAGTGAATGAAAGGAACGAATTTGACAAACCCCCGATTGCCAGATAGCTATACAATGACTTATGACTTGAGGATGGGGGCTCCAGTTGGAGCAAGCACTGCGACCGGAGGTCTATTGTACAATCCCCTAGAAATAAAATAAATCTTTGATCACTTAAGAAAAGAGATCCGTAGCTGAAGCAAAATTCAGCAATGAACCTGACAGGAATGTCCTGCAGCTCCCAATTGGGAGCTGCAGGACATTCTTGTCAGGTTCATCTGACCATGGTTCTAAAATAACGAGGTGCATGTATGAATGTGTATGTGTTCCTGGGTCTTTCCTTCGATATAAACCCCGAACCGTCGACAACAACTATGCAGCTCTAGTGCGATCTCATCTGAAACGATCTATTTTTTTCATCGTACCGTTTTTGTAAATTGATCGAAATCCACCGGGTGAACTATATCTAGATCAGTTACCGATCAATACTCGTCTATTTTCATCCGATACTTATCGGCAAAAGAAATCCTAATTCATTGTATTCTCGTCGAATTTCAACGCAACTCATCGAATGCCGATGATCGGCTCGACCATCGGCCGAGCGGACATTTCGCATCAATCGCCGATGAAAAGAACAGTTTTGGATGAAAAAACGATGATCGGCATCTTACCGTTTCTGCCGTAATCGATAAAAAGCCGGTCGTTGGCCAATGATGAATTGCTACTAGGGACGGCTCAAGTAAGTGACGTCCCAAGTGCTCTATACAAAGAAACCAAGAAATATAAAATTCGCCCATGTAGATGATTTTAAATTCAACGCATTATTATAAAAATATTGACAATTGGTCACTAGAAATCTCGTCAACACAAGAAAATGTAGCAAGAAAGTGGCTGTATTTAACTTGGTGGGTCTCTATACATATACACTGTAAGTACTTTACCTTAAGATATTAAACACATCGTATCCTGCCTTTTTATCGATTGAGACTTAATTCATGTCAATGGTGCTATTTGTCATATGCTTATATTGTCTAAGTAGATCACCCTAAAAGTGTATCATAGTGTTTATTTCCCGACATACCATGTAGTTGATTTTAATGAAGGCCAAAGATGGCAATCCTAAGATGAAAATTTCCAGGTCATTTTGTCGAAGGGTTATCTATCCTTTTTCTATGACCAAAAAATATTATTAATAATTACTTAAGTTTATACCAAAATAAAGGAAGATTTTATTATAGAATTAAGAAAGTCTTGTTTTTAATTAAAAGCGAATTTGTCCTTTTGGTATACTTTATACACATCAATAATATTTTTTACGTAAATATAGAACACTTTATTTTTCTGAATTAAAGTTATTTAGAACTTATTTTTCTGAAATAAAGTTGGATTAAAACTAAAATAAATATACATCCGTTTCATCAGTACTTCAAAAAAAAAAATGTTTACTTAATTAATTCAATAAAACAACAGTTCTTTTTTTTTCCGAAAAAGGAGAGAAAAAAATATCTCAGGATCACTCAGCTTCGTTAATTTTGTTTTAATGTGTCTTAACAAATTCTGTTTCGGATCCTGAAAAAAATAATACATTTTACTCAATTGAATGCCTTAAGAAAACTTGAAAGACACTCGCTTTTATCAAGTGGAAGCTGTTTTATAAAAACTTGTGTAAGAAAGGCAAAAACTTCGTTATATATGCGAGAATCGGTAAAAAAAATGGAGATGTGAAAGTGTGTAAAGAGAAAAGAAAAATACTTGGTGTGCTGATAAATAAAAAATAGCATGTTTTTTACTGATATCTTTTCAATCACACCAAAAAAAATCTGATGTACTATATTTTTACAATTTTTTTTATGATGAAAGAAATATTGAAATATACGTGAAACGCATTACATGGCAATATACAAGTCAATATATTGGATTTATTACATTGCCCTATTATAATCTATATACATAAAGAAAATTGTCTGTGGGTTTGTTTTTTTATACAAATCTACAGTTTTATTCCGACATTGATGAAATTTTGCGCACTTAACCTTTAAAATAAGAGGTAAGCCACTGGATCCATGAGATTTCTAAAAACCTTCCCAATCCCTTTTTCCACCACTTAAACCAGAAATGACTTCTTACTAAAACTGCTAGATGGCGCCAGGGTGAAGAAATCGGCTAACCCTCTGTGTTAAGCCCGGTGAATGCCGGTACTTCAGCTAGTACTGCATTACAAATACAATTGAAGCCAGCGATGATCCAGCGGTAAAGCATTCGTTTCCTTATCGGGGGATTGTGAATTCGAATATCGTATTGCACAGAATAGCGAGCTCGTGATTGGAGGGTTGCTGATTTGTTTCCTCATCTTAATTAAAAAAAATGATCTCGACATCTTACCATGGTTACAAAATACGAGGCTTTGGTTTGGTTTGGATTGGTTAATTAATGTCGCACTAAAACTGAACATTGGGCTATTGGCGGCGGTTCAGGGCTTATCTTAAAAATAAGAGACAGGGTTCCCGGTTCTTTCCTTTGAGATTTACCCCGAACCATTGACAATCGCCAACTGTACAGCTATAGTGCAACGTTAATTCAACCAACTAACCTGAAAAAAACAAATAAGCCGTGGTGGTCAAAATCGGGCTCGGATAAGTAATCGATAGGCGTAGGTTCGATCCGCAGTCTGTTGGTAGCACTGAACTCTAACTGTAACTGCTGGAAGGCTCAAACTTTGTTTCCTCTACGGGCGCGTTGAAACCAATTGAAAGCTGCCATACGGTGCCCCAACATTTTTTAAAAAATGATTTAGTGGTGTTTTTTATTACCAAAGCATTGTAGAAGTATTTAATATATATAAATATTATATTTTCTTCTTGTAGAATTAATTTTTATATTACCAAACAGATAGTTTTTGCTCTTGCTTTTTAACTACTTCTACTTTGACTTGCAAATGACTTCCTATTTTAATAGCAGATTACATTTAAAATGGGTTTAAAAATAAAATTAAAAAAACTTACCCAAAAATAATATATGTCGGCGTATTTTAACATGAAAAATATACGAAATATTGCTGTATCAAGAAAAGTGTGCCCCATCATGGCGGCCTCCATATCGGCTTCAAGTCAACAAAATGTCTTGCCCTATCCAGAAGTTACAGTTAGAGATCAGTGGTTGGTAGCTTGTATGCTGTTTGGTTGAGGATTGACAAAGGAATGTATCTCATTGATCTCAAATCTTAAGATTTGGTAGGCCATTCTAAGTCATTTTCTCGCATATAATTTCAGATTCCTATAATTTATGTTCCATGTTATGTTATATTATGTTTCATGTTTAACAAACATTTTAAATAAAAAAAAATCAAACAAATTGGCTTACATTAATTTGGGTTTTTATTTCTCCTTAGAAATGCAAGAGGCCTACGTGGCCGAGTGGATTGGGGCGTTAGCTGGGAATCCCGGTCCGAGCCTTTACGCCGACTAGACTAAAGAATAGTAAAAAGTAGTGATATTGCGATCGGAGGGTTGCCAACTTCGCTACCAAAATACTAGAATGTCGTCCAGAACATCCACACAAATTAACGGCGCGTATACGGGACTGGTGCACGATACATCTGATCGGGGTTCAAAGTCCCGACGTCTATTGAAGGCGTTGGGTGCCAGCTCAGGTGTTGTCCCTGTCATCTGACCATGGTTCAAAAATACGAGGCATCGTTCACGGGTCTTTCCTTCGAGATAGGCCCCGAACAGTCACCAATAGCCCACTGTGCAGCTCTAGAGAAACGTTAATTAACCAAACCAAACCTTAGAAATGCAAAAATATAAACATTTCAGACACATTTTATTTTAGTAAAGTAAATGGGTAGATTAATAGGGAAGCCAACACAACCATGTTTTCGAGCTATATCGGTGAGTGGAGCATAGTTGTACCCTCACGGGGTACAACTCTTTGCGCCCTGAAAATAAAATCGTCTATCCCTCCCACAAGATATTAGATTTTTTTAATACAGGATATGTTTACTGAGATATGAAGTTATGTTGGTTAAACATTTAAACCTTATACGACAGAAAATAAGGTTATGACACACAAAAACCCCTAAAAGATGGTGCAAAGTTGTATCTGTTTACGGTATTAAATTCCTTTTTTTTTTCTTCTGTTATTTGTTTCACCATTTCGTACTAAAACGTCCAAATACTCTCCTTACCACCTCCCCTACCATTCCAAACAGGACAACACACAAATCGATCTTGACCACGTACAGCTCCTTTAGCCTAATATACCCAAGAAGATGGATTACAAAAGATACCTGCAATTACCTTTGGATCAGTGCCAAATGTCCATTAGCGGACACTTACAGCGACACTTTAGCAAGTAATAAGACCGAAAATGATCTTAAGCGGTTTTTTATTGATAAGTGTTAAGCACACTTCATTCTAACGGCGGGTCATAATTTTGCCGGGAGAATCGGCGAGGTTTTCGGCTTTAGTGCGTCCCGCGAAATTGCTTCGGTCACGCGATCACGTGATTATTACGGTTTCTCCGGGTCATTAAGGGTGGCTTGTTAGAGATACTGAAACTTTACACACACACACAGAAGCTCTTACAAATTTTTTTTTGCTCTTACGGTATCTGAAGGTATGTTGGGAATGGTATATGCAAAGTAATATCCATTACACGTGTAAAAACTGAAATTTCCGAAGTGCCGCACGTCAAATTATATGAGTATTTTTACGACGATTTCTCAATTACACGTTAATTACTTGGTAGACGTGAACACGTCTTTAAAATCAGTCCGGGTACAGCGGTCATTGGCAGAAACTTGCGCGACGTAGAAAGTGTTAAAGCTTCCCTTAAATATTAACTCGTGATAAAATGTATTTGTCATAGACACCAATACGAGTTATCTCGTTTTAGTCAGTTAAGCAGTTAATATTTTAAAGTTTTAATCATTGTTGTATGTCAAAAGTCTCCTAATGTTGATGGGACTGGTGCACGTTAAATATGTCGGGGTTCGATTGTCCATCTACCATTGTGTGCTCAGGTGTTATCCTCGTCTTCAAACCATAGTTTAAAATTGTGAAGAAATGTTCATGATAGATCACGAACAGTCGCAATGGCCTACTGTACATTTCTAGTGCTACGTTAATTCAACCAACTTAACAGTGTAGCAAATAGTGGTAAGAGGATTACCAGAGAGTTCTGTTCTTGGTCATCCGCATGAAACAACTTCCGTGTATAAAGTACTGATGCATGTTAACTCTTTCGTTGCCCAAAGTACGAGCATCTCAGATGTTGTCCTCTTCATTTGATCGTATTTCAAAACTACGAGGTAATGTTCCCTAGTCTTTCCTTCGGGTTGGTTTGGTTTAGTTAATTAATGTCGCACTAGAGATGTTGTACTGTAGGATATTGGCAATGGTTCGGTTACTTGGTGGACGTGGACACGTCTTTAAAATATGTCCGAGTACTGAGGTTGGTTTGGTTTGGTTTTGTTAATTAATGTCGCACTAGAGCTGCACAGTGGACTATTGGCGACGGTTCGGGGTCAATCTCGAAGGAAAGACCCGGGAACACATACACATTCACACGCACATTCATACATGCACCTCGTTATTTTAGAACCATGGTCAGATGACGAGGAAACACCTGAACTGGCACCCAACGCCTTCAATAGACGTCGGGACTTTGGACTCCGATCAGATTTATCGTGCACCAGTCCCGTATACACGCCAGTATAATTTGTTGGATATTCTGGACGACTTTCTAGTATTTTTGTAGCGAAGCTGGCAACCCTCCGATCGCAAGATCACTACTTTTTTAATTTTCTTTGTCAAGTCCATTTCACGGATTCGAACCACCAATCCTGATTAGTAGCTGAACGCCTTACCAACTGAGCAACTGGGGCTCCCGAGTACTGAGGTCATCTGGCGGTCCGGGTGCTGTCCGGGATCAGTCCGGGTACAGAGGGGCTTACCTCGAGGGACAGAACCGGATACAATGCCTCGTATTTTTGAATCATGGGCAGATGACGAGGATAACACTGGATCGGGGAAACCCGCGTAACCTCCATAGGCTCTTTCCTTCCTGACAGCAAATCGTCGTCATATTGAAGTTTTGTCTGGTGTCAGCTCAGGTGTTGTCCTCGTCATCTGACCATGGTTCAAAAATACGAGGCATTGTTCCCTTCTAGATATCCACCGAACCGTCGTCAATAAACCAATGTGCAGATCTAGTGCGGCGCTGATTAACCAAACCAAACCTTCCGTACAGACCTCAAATTTTTACCATATTGAGGTTGCGTCGGGTGTTGTCCTCGTCATTTTACCATGCTTCAAAAATACGAGTCATTGTTTCAGGGTCTTTCCTTCGTGATAGGCCCCGAACCATCACCAATAGCCCAATGTGTAGCTCTAGTGCAATTGAAATTAACCAAAACCAAACCAAACCAAATTGTCGCCAATTGCCCACTGTGCATTTCCAGTGCAAATTTCATACAACCAATCAACACATTTTAACCGTACAATCATTAGGAATGTGAGTGGGAATTTTCACTGAACGTAACTGTTTGAAGTCTTCTTGTTTATTTTTACGAATGTTTAAATTTTTCGATGTGACTCTGTATTTTTTGTCGATTGAATTTTGTTTAAAAATTCAAAACGTGATGTTTTGATTGTATGGAATTGAACAGTTTTAACAGACTAAAGATGTATGCTGCTGCTGTGAAGTATCTTTTCTGCAGTATCCTTAAGCAGTGCAAGACAAAATCAAGGTAAGATTTCCTGAAATTTCTTTAATCGATACAGGGATACCGTTTGAAAAAAAAGTTATAAGATTACGGGTTGAATTGTAACTACATTTTAAAGGTTAAATTATGTTAGTAATAGTTATATTTACGGTAATTTCTATATGTATTGATCTTTCTAGAGCTTCGAAAAATTATGAGAAACATTTTTATGCTGAGAGTTCTAAACCACATAAATTTTGATAAAAGGAACCTGCTTTATATTCTTTTTCTCGCGTTTACTTGAATATACGATAGCCCCACGAAATGTTTTTTAACTTTGACAGTAACACTTTAGACCTCCGAGACCCACAAAACGCACATAGCAACCCCTATTTAATGTTCACATTTAATTACTCTGATATACCTCAAATGGTTTAGCAGTAAACTCACCTTACAAAAGTTTGAATCAACGCGCATTTGTTTAATTAAAAAATGTATATATGTTAAACCGATCTCTGAAAAAAATATTTTTACTCTAAGGGTTAACGAGCCATTTCTTGATATTTTAAAAGCAAGAATGACTTTAATATTCAAGTGCTGACTAGATTAATGAACGTCGCACTAGAGCTGTAGAAAGGGCTTTTGCCGACGGTTCCGCGGCCTATCTCGAAGAAAAGAACAGAGAACGATGACTCGTAGTTTTGAACCATTATCAGATGACGAGGATACATTTTTTCATAGACTGTACTCTATAACAGTTTTTATGGGAATCTTACTAATAATATATATTTCCTGATGTAGGTTTTGGGTGTGTTGCATCCGGCAGCAATATCATTTGGGTTTTCTATCAAATTCTTTTTTGAGTACTAGTATTCACTGGATTTGTGTGCGTTATTGTTACCAGGCAAGGTGGCCTGGTTGCCAGGATGCCAAATTCATAATCGGAGTATTGTGAGTTCGAGTCTTGTCTTGAGTTTTGGTTAATAAACGTCGCACTAGAGCTGCAGAGAGAGGGCTATTGTCGACGGTTCGCGGCCTATCTCGAAGGATAGAACAGAGAACGATGGCTCTTAGTTTTGAACCATTATCAGATGACGAGCACACCACCTGAGCTGGCACCGACGCAACCTGAATAGGCGTCATTCTTATGTTAAGAGTATAGTAAACTTGACTTGTTAATTGGGGGGGATGGGGTTATAGGAAACATTGCAGTCATTGTGATTTCAAATTGAGAATAGTTAAAAAATTAATTTTTCTCCTAAATGGCAAATCATCACACAATTACCTGATACGTTTTTATCAGGCATATATTCTTTGGTTTGTTTCTGAGAAATCGAACATGTTTTGAATACTCAAAAGTATGAACTTTTTAATGTTTTTTCAATCGTAATTTCTTGTTAAAATCTTATTTGTAACCTGTCCGAAATATATTAAAATAAAGTACGAACTTCTATTTAAGTGCGATATTGAGATAATTTTGAGCTAATGGGGTTTACGTTTTTTTACAAGTTTATTTAAAAGTGGATGATTAGGTGAGATTAATATAAAATCACGAGGGGTACTTTGATATGTAGCAATGTACCCCATATCAAATGGAATACTTAAATAAAGCTTCATTTAATCCTATAATTGATTAAATAGTACGATGGTTAAAAGATAACTATTGTCATTATGTCCTCAAAAGTTTAAATTTAAGTTTTTTTAAATAAATACTACGCAAAGAAACTTAATAGTAATATTCCACTTTGCCAATAAAAATCCCGACATGAATCAATATTCCCCAGACCTGTTTCGATGTACCCCGTATCAGGGGAAGAGCGTTAAGAATATTTTGTTTTCGAAAGAATATTCATTTCTGAGAACCAAGTTAATTAATAAAAAAATTAAATTTTAATATAAAAATAAATAATTATAAATGTATTAATTTATACCGCAATTATCAGCTTTATGTAAAAACTAAGTGCTTTTTCCAGCAGTTAAAAAAAATTGTATCAATGATCCCTATCTCCCACTACCTGTTTTTCAGTTGGATATTAAAACTATAAAACAATTTCAGATGTTCGATATCAGGCGTAGAAAATTTATAAGATGTAATACTTAAATGACAGAGAAATATGCCTTACGTAGAGCAGTAGTCAATATGCTCTCCTTTGAAATGATAATTAATGACTCTCGTGTCTTACAATTAAATAATGACATGGCAGCAACCATTAATCACTTGCCAGTTGTAAATCCGGTTATTAAAATAGTTGAGAATAGTGCCGTTATTGGTTGCTTAAACATTTATTCCAGTTTATTTTAACACTCCTCGTGTAGTTTTATTATATCGTATACAGTAGATTTCATTGGTTTAACAGTCTTAATTTTTCGAATAAAATTAAACATACATTTAAACTTGTATACTTATAAATGAAAATTTTAAATTTCTTGTACTGGTTGTTAGAGATAAAGTATTGGTATTTGTTATCGTAAAATGCAGTTATTGTAAATATGATTTTAAAAGGGTACACAATTGTGGTAAAAATTGAACACTGTAGTTTTTTCAAATAAGAAATTCCGCAATTTTAGTGTTACTATTTTTTATTTAATAGAATGTATTTTTTGTCGTGTGTTGTGTTTTGATAAAATCACGGTGCAACAAGATCGAGTTCAATGTCAAGCCAGCATTTCTGTGAATCTGTCTTTCCCATATTAAGCAGTAAAATAGTTAACAAAGTTTAATACGAAGCGACTTATCTCAAGCTGGTCTTTAATTGAAGAGATAAGTGGAAAAAGGAGGCAAGTAATAAAAAATAAATTTTGGAATGTTTGACCTTGAAGTTTTAATTTCGCATTTGCTTATGATCAAATACCTTTTTCACACGACACTAGTATTTCTGTATATAAGGCTTCTATACAGGCACGGAGGTATAGATTTTTCATGGGAGGGGTTCAGTGACTGAGCAACGGATTCCTTTAGGTTACTTATTCCCCCCCCCCCCTCAACAAAAGTTGATAGTAATCTTCCCCTAAACACCCCCCCCCCCTTTTTTTAAAAAAATTATTAGTTTTTTTAAGGGTAAACAGGAATACGTTGACAGGTAAATACCATAACAGCAACAGTTATCATTTATTTTTCATGAAATCGTTACCAATATCAGTCATTACCTATTTTTAAAATTAGTAAATACCACTCCCTAATTATAAAATAAATGTAGAGAACAAATTTACGTTTTGAGGATCATTGTTTAGAATAATATACGGTTTTGAAGCATCTTGTGTATACGGCCCCGTTTGACGATCTTTTCCCTTTGGCGCCGAAATCCAAATGCTGGAAAATGAACCCGATGATGTTTTTTGAAGCTTAGTTTGAGATAAAAATTGCCTCAAAACATGTTTTTGAAGCTTTTCGAAAAATGTTTTCAGGGGCAGGACTCCCGGAAAATATCAACTTTACAAGAAGTATTATACGAGAAAGTAAAATTTTTCTAGTTTTTTAAAGAATTTTTACAGTAATTGGATTTTTAATTTTTTTTCTTCTTAACTTACAATGGGAGGGGTTTGAACCCCCTGAACCACCCTCTTACCTACGTGCCTGCGTCTATAGCTCTGATTGTAAGCGCCTAAAAACAATAAATTCAAGACAATAACTCACATAAAAAAAAATTACATTCCTCCTACATACACTTACCCCCCCCCCCCTTCTGGAATTCTACTTTTATTTGGGTGATAAATGTTAGTATTTTTAACTATACATGTTAATCATATTTCTTCTGATGTTTTATTAAGTCTTGATATTATTGCCATTGTAAAATTTTAAAATCTAAAACAAAATGTATTTTCTTTATACAAATAAAATAACTTCTCTTTACATGAAATACTATGTAATATCTTTTACAACTTTTACTTTTTGTTGTATTAAATTTTTATTAAAGAATTGTATGTATTGAAGATATGACAATAATTATTTGAAAATAATTTTTGGAAATAGGATTATTATATTTTCTTTTTGATAATAATAAAAGCAAAAACTACAAATAAAATTAATCGAAACTATAATTCCTTTATCAGACAACTGTTATAAATTAAATGTATTCACTGATATGTCATATTTCTAATCATATTTTTTATCGAACATATACATTTTTAAATCTTAATTTTTACTTCTTCAAAGTATATGTATTCACGGATTACTTAATATTCGAAATTAAAGTTAACTTATATAAAGTTTGTCGTAAATTTTAATTTTAAATATCAAAGACAATATACGAGCATATGTAATTATTTTCACTTTTATAACAATTAATATAACTTTTTAATTTTATCGAAGTAAGGAAAAAAATTGTTGAATGTTATTAGTAACCGCTCTCATAATTGCTACTTTTAACTGAAAAAATACCAGAAATAAAAATATTGTTTTTATACTTTTTTTAAATAGTATTTTAAAATTAAATTTTTATAGATTTTATACACTTTCATTTTTTTAAGATTACAGATTATTCTGTTCAGAAAAAAAAATAGGTTCATGTAATATGCAAACAAAAGGTAATCAATATCCTCTTTCAAATAGTATTTACTTATATTAAAATTTTTTTTAGGTGATTACTAAATAACTTAAGCTCTTTTTCTATTCTTTTGACAATGATTTTCCCCCATTTTTTTATTGTGTGTAAATTTTTCTTGCGAAATAACTTATTTTTTAAAAAAATAAAACATTGCGTTTAAACCATTAGTTAACTTTTCAAGAATAGATAAAAAAAGAAACCAAATTTATTATTTTCGGAAACCGTTACGTATAAAAAAAATACAGAGTAATTGCATCTTTAACGAGCAGATTTTTATTACTTAAACTAGTTCTTATAAATAAATCGCTGAATATAATATTAAAAAAATACTATTTAAATCAACGAGACGCTTTAAGTACGTATTTAGCATATTAAATTTTTTTATGCTTTTCTCAAACTGTTTTCTATTAGAATTTTAAATTATACTAAGCCACATTATTTTCAGACAGTTTTGAACACTACCTTGAGTTAATATAGCAGTCTTATATATAAGCTTAATGAAAAAATAATGTCTTTGAGTGTCATTTTAAACAATTTTTAAAACTACTATTTTATAGATGAACATACCAAAATATAGCAAAATTAATTATTTTTATTTTTGTGTGTCCATCTTTGTACGTAATCATAAGAAAATAAAAGATGGCCGCTGTTTGAATTTGTAAAATAATTAATAAGAACACATTTGTCTTATTAATTATTTTACAATGCTTATGATTTGGAGTGCTGAATGATTTTTTTCATCGTTTTGTACGTTATAAGGGAGCGAGTCAGGAGAAGTAAAATATATTTACTTAACTTTCTTAAGGGGGTCCGATACCCAAAATTCGCAAAAAAAGTCATTTTTTTTTTATATTTTACAAATAATATTCAAACTTATCTTAATAACTCACAAAAAACTGCTTCAAAAAATTCATATTACTTTTTTAGTTATGAATGTTTTAATGATGTGTTCCTATAACATAGTTGTATCATATGTAAACTTTAAAAGCAAATATCTCTGTTCGTGGGTTTTGAAATTGAATGAACACTAAAAATGCTAAGGCTTTTTTACTATTATACTTAAAATCATAATTTTTGTGTGTATAGCAAGATAAATATATTTTAAATAGATGTATGCATTCAGATTTCCAATTTTTACCATAATTTGTTTTTTTAAAACCACTTAAAATGGAATTTTATTTTTTTTCGTCAATTTTTTTTCCAAAATTTCTAATATATTTTATTTTTTTTAAAGTGATGTATCTGAATCAAAATTTGAATGCATACATCTATTAACATATTATTCAAGATCTTAAATAAAAAAAAATCCTTCAAAATATTGAAAAACAAAAAAGGAGTAGGAATTTTAAAATTGTTAAAAAATTTACTAAAATTTTAATTTAAAAATAAATGTGCAATTTAAAAAAAAAATTGTGCGTCTTAAAACGGTTTTTTATGCATATTTAGAAAGAGAAAAAAAATTGGATTGTACAAGTATAAAAATAAAGAAAAAAATGTCGAAGGTATCGGACCCCCTTAATAAAAATCACTCAAATGATAAAACAGTTAATGAAGAAATATACCATTATATATGAATATACCATCATTGGTATATTGTGTTATCTGACGTATACTAATATGAAGTCTTGAAATGAAAAAAGTACCTTACTTTAAATTGATGACATTTGTATATCTTTCATACATAGTTGAATGATTGATTATGTTTGAACTAAAAATCAGTAATTTTAATTTAAAAGTTAGAAACTATTAATAAGTGATTTATGTGATACGTTAGTAATTAAAAATTGAATGAAATTAGTATTTTAAATAAATAATAGTGATTTAATATGTTGGTTTAGAAACTAGTACGTTAAAAAAGTAACAGTTTAAAATTAAAAATTATCTCTAATTCAAATAAAATTACTGTCAGTTCATTCTATTATCTTGAGTTAAGAATACATTTTTTTTACCAAATATATTATCCGGTTGTTGTTATTTAATATATGCCAGGTATTTACCCATTGATGGAGCTGAACGACTATAGTTTACCTTGGATCCTAGTTTTCCTAACAATACACGTAAACTTTAAGTTCATTATAATTATTCGGTGTTGAAATGTTTTCAAATCTAAAATGTTGGGGTATTTTTGGAAAGCTATACCTATTAAAATAATAATAAAAAAAGATATCTAATAAAAAAATGGGTTGGAAGTATAACGGGGTTAATTTAAATATGAAAGTAAAGCTTTCACCTATTCCACAGACCGCAAGGACCATAGCAGCCGAAGCTATCGGCATCTTAACTAGTAAATTCAACTTGGCATTAAGACGTTGATTTCTATCTTCCAATGGACAGGCAGGTAAACACTGCAAATAAACAATTGTAAGAATTACAATGGATATCTGTACAAAACATCTGATATTAAATCATAACTCTAACAACATCAGAATGCCGGTAAAAACTTTAATATTTTATTTTACGTTAATAAAATTCTAAATATATATAGAAATTTATCATGTTACCTAGCAGTGCCCTTAAAAAATGTTTCGTAAATTCTACAATTTTAATTCAAAGGAAATTTTAATAGCATTATTTAAAATTAAAATATTAATAATAACTTATACTTATAGTTTCACAATTCAATTTTAATTAAAACACCTATAATTATTAGAAATTTAAATATTAATTTAAAATAAAACAAGCATTTATAATCAAAGTTAGTAATTACAAATTTAAAAATAGTAATTTAAAATGAAATAGTAATTTAAAAATAAAAAATAGTAATTTAAAAATAAAAAATAGTAATTTAAAAATAAAAAATAGTAATTTAAAAATAAAAAATATTAATTTAAAAATAAAAATATTAATTTAAAAATAAAAAATATTAATTTAAAAATAAAAAATATTAATTTAAAAATAAAAAATATTAATTTAAAAATAAAAAATATTAATTTAAAAATAAAAAATAGTAATTTATTTATTATTGTTTTAAAAAAAAAAATTAATCTTTCTTAATTTAGTTTTCTGAAATTTGATAAGATCCTATAAAAATAAGTGAATGTTATTAATTGCTATACTTTTATCAAGGTTAGAAGTTAGCGGTCGTTAGTCTTATTTTGCCCCTAAACATTGCAGTTTGACGATTGTAATTTTACACCCAGTCGTTGACACATAACTTTTTATAAAAAAAATCAGTTTGAACAGCCGTATTTTTACACCTGGTCGTCATTGTTTAAGTTGATTTTCAATAATTGCTCTCATGATTTTCAGTATTTTTGTCAGTAAGACGGTGATATAATTTTACGCTACAAATGTTTAATGGTTACCAAAATATCGTAACATTTGGCAACTCTGCTTAAGCAATTTGAATTATATTATAATTACTCGTAAACAGAACATTTAGGTGTCAGAACATTAAAAATGTTAGGTGTCAATGACACCTTACTTTTATTTCCTAATTTCAAACCGGGGCTCTTATGCTACGTTCTTAATATTAAAAATAATAATTATTACCATAATAATTTCGGTCTAACAAAAATATTTTAATGAATGAATTTTACGCAGTCATTTATTTTCAGTGCGTGTGCATATTAAATTTTTAATCTCAACAAAATTTTGCTTAAATTGGAATATCGCAATGAAACGCTGTAAATTCTTTAAGAGGTATGAGACACAAAATCATCAACAATATCCTAGATTATTTTATTTCTTAAAAAAATAATTCATTTCATTTTGAATTTAACAACACTAAAATTAGATATCTACATCAAGTATTACTAATGATGTTTTGGAAATAAATATTAAAATTTGGTACAAAATTGTCCGATTTTGTAACTTTGAACTAATTGTTTTAGTGATGACGGTTTTCATCTTTGATCAAGTTTAAATTTGGATTTATTTGAAGAAACTGATCCATATTTGCTACAATGTATTTTCAATCATATTACTTTATTTCACCTTTAGGGATTAGTAATACATAAATTATATTTGTTTTAATGTTTTTTTTTAAATAGTTTAAACAGTAAAATGAGCGATTTGTTGTTTTTTAAAAATTGTTTTCCAAATAAAAAAAATCTGTAGAAACAAGTTTATTATTACATTCTTTTGTTTATAAAAATGCAAAATGAAAGTTTTTCAGAAAATATTTTCTTGATTTATATCAAAAATAAGAAAGTTAACTTTTTTTTTGTAATTTTTCACTTTTTAAAAACATAAAAATTTAAAAAAATGTTTGACTATGTGATTATATTAATATGCTTTGCACACATAAGTGAAAAAAAAATTATGATGATATCTGCAAAATTAAAGAAAAAATTTCCTATACCCTCTTACAGCTCTGATTGAGCAATCTCAGTTTTAATATAAAATTGTTCATGAGCTTCCATTACCAGTCCCCTTTTTATTATCCATATTTGCTACAATGTATTTTCAATCATATTACTTTATTTCACCTTTAGGGATTAGTAATACATAAATTATATTTGTTTTAATGTTTTTTTTTAAATAGTTTAAACAGTAAAATGAGCGATTTGTTGTTTTTTAAAAATTGTTTTCCAAATAAAAAAAATCTGTAGAAACAAGTTTATTATTACATTCTTTTGTTTATAAAAATGCAAAATGAAAGTTTTTCAGAAAATATTTTCTTGATTTATATCAAAAATAAGAAAGTTAACTTTTTTTTTGTAATTTTTCACTTTTTAAAAACATAAAAATTTAAAAAAATGTTTGACTATGTGATTATATTAATATGCTTTGCACACATAAGTGAAAAAAAAATTATGATGATATCTGCAAAATTAAAGAAAAAATTTCCTATACCCTCTTACAGCTCTGATTGAGCAATCTCAGTTTTAATATAAAATTGTTCATGAGCTTCCATTACCAGTCCCCTTTTTATTATTTCTAAAAATGAGCATTATGCGACTAGTAATATAAATGACCCAATATATAAATAATTTCATATTCAGTGTTTCGGAATAATGGCATTCAACAACACAACGAGTGAAACAATTTGAATAAGCGAACACACGGGTAAAATGGAACCACTCTCACAAATACCCTAAGTGCCGAGAGTATTTCCATCGAGTGAATCTGCACAAAACACTTATTGTTGTGCTCGAAAGTCATTAGTTTTAATAAGAATTTTCTTCAGGAGAATAGATTATGTCCCACGCGATCAAATAAAGTTGAATCGCAATTGTATCGAAAGTACTCCCACACGAGTTAAAAATAGTTTAATCCATCATTATTAGGAGAGTTGAAGCATATGGAAATACCAAATATATAAATGTGCATTAAATGCATGTTATATTTCAAAAACTTTCTATTATTATATTATGTATCGACAATACTGGATGGTTACAAATTGTTAACAGATGGGGTGATTGTTTGGCTAAATACACTGTTAAAAATTTCAGTTCAACGATGTACCATACCTTGGTACAAAACAGAGGTCTACACCACATTATGGTGGAATCCAGGTTGAACTAAAAATCGTTTATAAAAAAATTCGGAGGTTTTACAGATAATTGGTTTAACCTCTTTAACTGCATCCGAAATTTTCGCTGTTGCTACATCAACAAGTACATCCAAGAAAGACAACGACGGAAATGGGTCTCTGTGGCCCAGTGGATAAAGGCGTTCAGCTTTGAATCGGAGTATTCATAGTTTGAGCGCGATCGGTGACAAGTTATCATCTTGCGATCAGAGGATTGCCAGCTTCGCTACAAAAATACTACAATACTAAGAAAACTCGAATTTTGAGTTTTATGCAACGTTATGAGTTTTAGTGCAACGTTTCACCACCAAACCATTCGTGGTAGCACCGTAAAAGGGTGAAACTAAACACCAAATGTTGGCTGCAGATAAATGGATACGAAAGTTTGGTGCAAGGTCGTAATAATTTTTAACATTGTAGATAGGTCAATAGCCCAATTGCGGCCGAAGGGAGCCGGGTATACCATATTCTCAAAGAAGAAAACAATTGTTTATCGCCCAGACAAAAGGTTGCCATGGGCCGCAACTAGAACTTTCCGGTAGATAGAGCGCGACCTTGCGTTTGTTTAAACTATTATTACTGTCAAACGTGATACAGAGCCATCGCCCTACAGTTTGTGGCCATCGTATATGATAACAATGTAATGTTTTTGGATTTTGTTGTTTTTGCGACGTTATGAGACCTCTGGAGTTAAAAAAAAAGTCATTTTTGTTTTAAAATATATTTATTTGAGTCTATCTGTGTCTGGATGAATGGTGCCTCCCTAAAAAAATTCCAACAACCATAGTTGGACGATTTCTGGTTTCATTTAATAAACAGTTAAGTCATCTAGTAATTTATAAACGTATTATATTACTAATTAAAAATAAATGTTTTACCAAGTATAAACTTTTAACGAGTTGCAAAACGCGTTCTAACGTTTAACGAAATGAACAACATGGGTGATTACAAGTTATTTTGCGATGGTCATTGTTTTTGGTTGTATCACATTTATATGTTTTGGCATAATAAAACAACATTGTTATTTTTGTCTAACTACTTCATTCCCATTTTATAATGTCTCTTATCTTTAGAAAACAAAGTAGTTAAATCATAAAAAACGGGTTATTAGGTTTAGTTATATAGCCAAAAAATGTGTATAGTTAAACAAACTGTGTAATTTGTATAATTTGAGTACTAATATTGCATTTTATATATAGTAATTTGAAATAAAATATTCATTCTTTTAATATTTAATTTTGAGGGTAAAATGTTTCGTTGTTGAAATTTAAAGGGACAAGGAGGAAGCATTCATCGGTATGTGAGGACACTCTCTTTCAAGGATTAATTGTTTGGATGGCAAAATTGAATGAACCCCGTACACGAACCGCACATTCGGTCATTAAACTACAATTACCTTAATATCCAACTAAAAGCAACCGTCCATTATCCATCCCCGATACTTTCCCCGAACTATCTCCGCGATAATGAAGTCCGCATCTCTCCCCATAATCTCAATATCATCGGGCAACTCCGCAACAACAACGGGCAATTTATTATTCCACATCCAAATGTCCAATAAACCTGTCGGCGAGGCTGCCAGAGGATTTCTGTCATCCTATTTCTGTTGTCCTAAGACAAAGATGTCAAATAGACAAAGTTTTCTGGATGATTCCGATACCCCACACAAAGAGAGCGGGTCGCAAAACTCTTGTTTCGAGAAAGTATGCGGGATCCGTGTGTAGGAATGCTGGATTAGCGATAAGCCCCTAACGCGATGTTTACCACGGATGCTGCGGTTTATAATTTAATCATTTTCTACGAGGTGGGTTTGTTGGCGAGGGAATTCTGGAGGGGAGTTTGGCTGCTGTACTGAAGTATTTGGCTGGATGGGGAACATTGTAGTTGGCTATAAATTAATGGGCATTTTATTAGGTGTGGGGATGGAGTGGCATTATCTTTAGTGAAGGAAATTTGTTCAGAAATTGACACTATTTTTAATTTTTTTTATAAATCATGCATGTTTTAAAAAAATAGTTATTATTACTTACAAATTATTTATTTATTTTTGATTTAAAACTAAAAGGATCACTGTTAGTATAGTATTAAGTTATTTATATTCTCTAAATATTAACTACATAAAAGGAGATTTACAATACAAACATAGATCGACGTGAAGGATTCTTTTTGTACATGGACTTAAATATTTCGTAACGTGATATTCAAAGCGTAATAGACTTTATATTTACAATGTCAATTAAGATAGTTTATATAGGGGAATGAGTTCGATTTTTGTTTCAACTTTTGATAATGTGATAGCCGTTATCACATTTTTTTTCCCTTTGAGCTGACGTCAAAATTGTGGAATTGTTTTCTCTGTAAGTGTTTAAATATCCATGCATTGCAAATAAAATAATAAAATCAAATATTTTTTATATTAATAAAGGTTCTTGTATATATCTCATTCAAGTTATCTGCCAGTCGGAGTTTTCTAGAATAATCCAATGGTTCGAAATTATCTAGTTTGGTTATTGCAGGGCACTGAATTCCTAAGAAAATTTCTTTAAACATAAAACTACAGACCATTTTCCGAAAAATATTAGTATTCCACTAAAAAAAATTGCAAATGAAAGTAAAATAGCCCCGTACTTATAGCGAAAAATTCATATAAAATATTTTGACTCGAAAACATAGCCTTTAATATTCACGTGGCATATTTTGTAATTATAATAACACATAATTTTTTTCGCAATACTTCTCATAAATAATAAGTTTAATAAGTAACAGCCATCGATTTTATAATATATATCCGCTCAACTCACTATTTCCCATACCAAGTGAATTAATCTGCACTCTATTAATTCACCTATTAATATGCAATCGTAAAGGCCAAAAGTCAATTGATTGAATTCAATATTATTCCAATTTCCGTTTCCGTTAGGTGTCTATCAAGGAAGAGGCATATTTGATTGGATTGATTAGTCAGTCTCTCTCTCTCAAGGCAATTTCCCCTTATTAACAAAGCTGATTATGCGGAAGACGGCGTACATTTGGCTGAATAGTTATAATAATTAAGGGGGAAGAACGACGACCGTCCACTGAGAGTGGTTTACAAAAATAGTTACACTCTCATAAATTTTCTAGAATTAATTTAGGATTTTACAACTGATTTTTTAAAATTAGATTTCCCTAGTAATTTTTTTTTAATTGGTCTCAATGTTCAGGTCACGTTCCAGGGCCTAATTACCGAATAGGCCCTGGAAGCCCAGGCTTACACTTTACATTTTTGAGGGCCCCCAAATCATACATCTTATATAAATATTTAACTGCCCTAACATATGTTGCTATTAAATTTACCTTAAAAAAGTGGCATTATTAACTTTAGCAACAAAAAAAAGTTGCCGCTTGTGTTACATTTGTTCGAATATTGGGGGGAAAATCAAAAACACACAGAATATAAGGAATATTCATTAATTATTAATATTTTTTAAATATAATTTATAATGTGTTTCATTTTAATGGCATTCAAGGGCAAGGATTTTAGTGCATCTAAAAGCTTGATTTGATATTCCAGGGTCTATTTGACTTCCATGGGGCCCCCATTTAAAGACGGGCTTCCCCTGCTTCAATGTCTTAATCAGGCATCGTTAACCACTTTCCCAGCTAAAAAAAGGCAGCATCTATCTGTATTAAAATCTTACATAAAACTTTCGTGAAATCTGCAGATTGTTTTAAATATAACACAATTTCGAAACGAATAATTGCTTGGTAAAGGAGTAAAAACTAATGGTAACGGTTCATAAACTTTAAAAATCATTTTCCAAACCATCCTATCTTTTGCCGTACTCAATTTGTCTACATAAAACCTTTCAAAAGCATGAATTGTTTCTTCAAGCTTTTACATAGAGAATTTTTCAGCATTAAATTTGCATAAAACCTTTTTTTCCCAACTTTTATGAAGTGTTTTTGTTGATTTTTTTTAAAAAACTGGAAAACTTTTAAAAATTGCACTAACACTAATTCTGTAATTTACACCTAAACATTAGATCGAGCCCCTTTTGTTATTAACACTGTGATATCAACAAAACTTGGATGCTATATTTTCCATAATTTTGTATTTTTCAATACACGCTATAAGGAAAAATTACTGTAGCTTACTTCATTTTATTTTATCGCATAAATAACATATTTTCAAGTTAATTCTCCTGTGAGGTACGTGACAGTTTTCTTTTTAACAATTACTCCAAAGAATTGCCTCTAATCAGCTACTAAACTCTATAAATATAACACAAGCGACATATCACCGCCTCAGAGCAACAGTAAGACATCTAAAAAAAAACGAAAATGAGTTTTCGGTCTTGCTAATATTACCAAATGTGCCTTTATTTAGTGGAACACTCGGACATTTTTATGTCTTCTTTGAAATCCCGGAACTACAGCTTTAGAAATTCAGCATTGAAAAAACAGCAAATTTTAAAATCAATTTTTTAGACAACTCTGTTTTTGCTGATATACTACTGTTGCTCTGAGGCGACAATACACTAATTAAGAAATATTGTAAAGTGAATAACAATTTGTTTTAATGCTATTTACATTAATATTTTATGACTTACAGTGTAGGCACTCAAAAATAATATATCAACATAAAATATTCCATCTCTGTTTAGTATAGTTTTATTTATCATACAAGCAATTTCGAAAAAGAATGATTGTTTGATAAACGAATACAAAATAACTGTAATGGTGTAAAAACTTTAAAAAAAATTAAGTTAAAGATTTATTTTACAGCTAAATTAACGATGATAATATAAACTAAGAAACATATTCAATTTAAATTAAATGGTAAATTTTGGTCTAATAAGGAATGTACAGTGAAAATTTGTGCTTAGAAAGTCCATTTTAATTTACAACATTCACTCAAGATCTTTAATCATCTCACAAAACTTTAAACCGAATGGTTAGGGAATTAATTTTTTTTTGTATTTGAATGCCCTCTTTCATTTCAATTTGAACAAAACTTTGCGCTTGCCCAATTCCCAAAAATAAACAACAAAAAATGCCATTCCGCGAAGCACTCCCCTAAACTGCAAATGGAAGCTTTTATGAAGCCGAAAACGTCGGCATTAATTAATTCCAAGCCTCAGAGCATATTAGTTAAGAAAGCGAATACGCGTAAGAACTCGTCCATACCCTTTCACAGTGATAATAATAATACTCAACGAAATATTCGTTTATTACTCAAACACCACCCTACAGAGCGAGGGGAAGTTTAATTAAAATGCCTCTATAGTGTGCCCATCTCCTTGCCTTAATTGCACTGTCACTCTTTGGATAGCATCTCTAATTCGCTCATAAGCAAACAAAAGTGAGGTAATTGAAACAAATACGTTTTCATCTTTTTTTTTTGTTAAAACGCTCTTACCTCGACGGTGTTGTGAACCATAAATTAGAGTAGTTTAGGACGCTCGGTTGGATTTTTAAGTATCTCGTATCAGGTTATCTGATGAGCAGGAGCGGAGGTTCTGTCGTTTGTATTGATTAGGTAGGGATGTACTTGGTTGGGTAAAGGGTTTGGTTGTAAACTATTAGAGAATTTTGTAATATACTAATACATATATATTGATTGATTTCTTGCTTTTTCGGAATGGCTTTCATTTTCCATTTGGGCGAAAAAGATACCAATTGGTCACAAAACAGAATTCTGAGATAAGAGCGTTTAAATTGTAAACTTTCCTTGGATATAATGTTAAGTAGCTCATTATTGGTCAACTTATTGAATTATTCCCCATAACACTTGCCTAACAGCTGTCTAGTAATGGTAAATGGTAATAGCACATTTTCGAGTTTTTGTGAATTTTTTCAGTTGGTAGACAATCATACCATTATATTTAATAGTTGATTCTATATTTTCTTTTACCTCCATTCATTTTGTGGCTTAATTTACATTTTTGATGCGAATTTTTGTAAATTGCGTAATGTAAGGGTTCTAGTCGGAATTGAAAGTGTGAAATAAATTTTTATTTGGATTTTTTATGGAACAAAATGTGTCTGGAATCAATGAGGCCTCCGTGGCCGAGCGGTTAAAGGCGTCAGCTGGGAATCCGAGGATTCCTGGTTCGATCCGAGGTGATGGATTTGACAAGAAAAGTAAAAAAAGTAGTGATCTTGTGATCGGAGGGTTGCCAGCTTCGCAACAAAATATTAGAAAAGTCGTTCAGAACATACGCAAAAATGAACGGCTTGTATACGGGACTGGGGCACGATAACTCTGATCGGGGTCTAAAGTCCTGACGTCTATTGAAGACGTGTTGTGGCAGTTCAGGTGTTTCCTCGTCATCTGACCATGGTTCTAAAATAACGAGGTGCATGTACGAATGTGTGTGTGAATGTGTATGTGTTCCCGGGTCTTTCCTCTGAGAACCGTCGACAACAGCCCACTGTGCAGCTTTAGTGCGAATTTATTCAACCAAACCAAACGAAACTAGAATCAATGAATTTTTTTATTATGTACAAAATAAATTTTAATAATACGAAGAAAATTTAACAAGTTAATTTGAATTGTTTTAAGTGTCGTATGATATTAATATTTAAGAATAAAATAAAATAAATATGTAGGTTGTGTCAATGGAGACTGCTACAAGGTTTAAGGTGTGTAACGTAAAACTCAAATTGAGTGGCACCTTTTTGGATTCTGGATAAACCGCTGCACGCCTTTTACATTGTATCTCGTTCCTATATTGACATATGTGAGTGTCAAATGAGCTGTGAAATAAATTAAATGCAAGCACGACCAACGTTGTTCTGCGGATCATGTTTTTGTTACGCACATTTTAGGAACGGCCCACTTTACCTTAGATGGACCTCTTCACGGAACCGATTTTCAAACGACGTTACATTATAAAAAATGATTATCAGTTTCTCTTATTATCAAGATACGTATTTATTTTGTGTAAAATTGTAATTAAAACCAGTTATTTATGCCATAGCATTGTTTTTTTAATTATATTTTTAAATTGAACTAGATGATCAATTAAAAAAATATTTCATTTAATAACATAAAACGTGATTTTTAGTACTCTGATGTAGGAAAAAGTTGCGCTTAATAAGTGTCCCACGTTACGGAAAACTAATTCAAACATCTGACTTTATTTACATATTAAAAAACTTGTATGAATGTCTGACTTCTAAATAAATCTACCATTTTCACTTTTTAGGCCTGAAATTTTGAACGTAGCAATCAAAAATATATATTTCACAGGGCAGTAGTAATATGCGTCCATATAGCTAGAAAGTGTAGAAAAATAAATGTTTCTAAGAGAAAATGTAATTAAAAATTAGATTTTCCAATGACTAACATTTCACAAATAAGACCAATTTTTTCTTCCTATATGAAAAAAGAGTAGAACTTTAAAAAAATTAATATGTTTCGATAGTTTTTTCTCAAAAATGTATATTTTCCATTTCTTGGATTTCCAGTACATATTTTGTAATCTAACACAACTCCACTATCTATATGGTTACTTTAAATAATTTTCCTATCTAAAGAATTTGTTTTTATCAGATACAAATATATATTTGAAACTGAAATCGAACTGTTTCCAAAATAGTTTTTTATAATGAATTTAGAACATATGTCATATAAATCAAAAATCAAATTTTACTCATTGTGTAGATACAAAAAAAGTACACGTTAAAAAACAAACGGATACGATAAAAAATATAATAAATGTATAAAAAAGCAAAATATTTACAGCTATTGTTATTTTTTAAAGGTTTAAAAAAAATCGTCACTAATGGCATGCAACAAACTAAATTTTTTTTTCTTTAAATACTTAATGGATAAATACGTAATCATTTTCATGTTTCTTTTTATCTTTCCTTTCAATGTTCAAAGCTCGTTACCAAAATAACCCAATGATTTGATAGAAAGTTTTACGAAATTAATACTTAAATGTTTCTGGAATTATTATTTGTGTTTTTATAAACACTAGAAGCAAAGAAATATGTAAAATTCTCGTTGAATTATCGTTGTTAATTTAACATCTGAAAAACAGGTGATAATGAGTTTTTATTTATAATCAGTCGGCATACTGTGTATTTGAAATGCCAGTGAATAATTTAACAACGAAAGACATTGTATCGAATAAAATGAATTATATTTTAATGTGCAATATGTGAATATATGTGTATATAAGGAAATAGATTTTTTTTCAGCAAATTATAGAAATAGGCACCGTAAAAGATCTTGCTAACAGAACAAATATACTCTGTTTTATTTCCCTATACAACGAAACCAAATACTTTTCAATTATAAATAATTCAAGGATCGGAATAGATATTAATAAAAGCGTAACGTTGTGTGTCTATCCTGGTTCTTCTAATATAGAGAAGCTGAATTTAAAAAAGTTTCGCATTAGACCATTTTATTAAGAAACATCCAACCTTTATCTATTTTTTTAATATCTGGTTTATTTAATCATAAATATTTATTTTTTTATATTTTTTACGGGTATATTATCTACTATTAACAAAAAATATTACTGTTATGCAAAAATTATGTTTTACGACCATTTGTGAAAATAGTAAAAAATAACTTCTATAATAAAAGAAAGTTTGTTGTCTAAGGGTTGAAAAGCACTTACTTCATATTCGAAAAAATGACTGACAATTTATACATAATCACTACTCCTCCTCAAAATGTACAACTGAGGCTTGGATTTTTAAAATTTATAATTACATTAATTTTTTAAACGATTTTAACAGTTTTAGAAATAAAACATAAATAAACATCTTAATTTTTTTACAAAATCTATAACGTTCCTTTGTAGCTTAGTCAGTGGAGTGTGGGACTTCGGAACAATAGGTCATGGGTTTGAGTCCCGACGGAAGCCACACATTAAAACAAATGTATATGCCATAACGTGTTCTTCAGCAACGTGGAGCCAAACAGCTAGAAATCTATAAATACCGAAATCTGTATTAAAATTAAGCACTAATTAATATATACTAAGTACACATTATGTCCCTATGAGTTCTAAATTCTATCTTAAAAAAAAAAGTTGCAATTCTACCAGCAACAGTTTTTTTATAATATCTCTAATAACTTTGGCTTTGATTTGGCATGGATTGAGAAAACTCTCTCTCATAAGAGATTAGAGCACAAAATGATCGGAATCCAATAGGTTTTTTTATCTTCGGGTATTTCTGGAGAAAAAATAAATAATATATATATAAAAAAAAGGGAAAATTAGAAACATCAAAAATAGTTGTGTCAATACGCGTTTATTTGGAATCTGTCAAGAATTTCGAACAAAAGTTTCTTTTGTGTGTCTTAGTTCGCTGAAGTTGTATTGATTCTGTTATTATTATTATTATTTCAGCAGAAACAATGTTATAAAATGATTTCTGGTTTTTATAAATTTTGAAATAAATATTTTCGTGATGCGATGGGTACCTTCAAAAGAAGTACTATAAAATGCAATTAGAATTTCATAATGTTTATAATGTGTGTTTTTATTATTTTTATTTGCTATTTTTTTTAATGTTTTTAATTCAATTGCAGGCTTTAGGGATTGAGTATAATTTATACTTTTCTAAAGGTGTTCATTTAGATGAGGTAAGGATTTATAGGATGAAAACACCAATTTTTGCCAAGTTAAAACTAATTTTCGATTAGCGCCAAAAATAAAAATCCCAGAGACTACTGAATTCCTATTTGAATGCTAGATGAAATTTACCTACGTTTTAAAAGCCTTTGAGTTACATTGATTGAATGGACTTTTAAAAACATAATACGATATGCTCTTAGTTTTAAATGTTTTTTCCTAGTGGTCAGTAAATGGTACATTTATTCTAATTATAAAATATGTATAAAAAGCAAAAGAAGACTATAAACATGCCCTAATATGTTACTAGTTTTATGCTTTTTAGGGAAACTATTTGATGACATTTTATATACAATGATCAATCACGAACAATTAAATTTTGAAGAAATATTCTGTAAATAAAACTTAATAAAACATGCTCTAAACATTAAAATTATCAGAGTACGGAATTTTGTTTTATTTATAAATTATGTTTTAATTCTGTATTTATTATTAATTTTAAGTTGAGGCTGAAATATACAAAAATTCCACAAGTTTGATGTTAATTTTATAAATAATATAATTGATAAATTCAATTTTTGAGTGTAATTTTTCATTTAAATATATTTTACTATCAAAGCGATTCCAGAACAATTTCAAGTTGTCAAGAGAAATGATTATCATTAATTATTTAAACAGACAAAAACATTTATTCTCAATTGTTTTACGCACTATTCTTTTCCCTTCCTAATGACATCAAATCAATTTTGCAATAGAGATACCTCCGAAATAAAGAATACATCAAATGACACTTTTTTTAGTAAATACATTTGTTGATCGTGCATTTCGAAAAATCAATACAAGCCATAAAAATCGAATAAACTCCACAAACGAAAACAGGTGGATTTCTTTAAAGTTGGTAGTTCTAAAGAAACAACTCTGGTAGATTGTTATTGTAGTTACACACGCAAATACATTCATTTTATGAAATCCATACGAAACTTACGACTAGTTGTTTCATTGTTGGTGATACTTCCTTTGCACCCGAGAAACATGTTTGATACTTACGTTACTTTCAAGGAACAGTTAAATCTTGTTCTTTTCAAGGGGGTAATCTTTAGAGTGGTTTTTTTTACGGTTAGGGTGGAAAAAAAGGTTGTGCGTGAAGCTAAATGTTAAAACAGTATACCAAATACATATTTATGGGTTTCTGACATAAGTCAAATTTTAGAAAAAACAAGGGTCCCGAGGAATTTCAATCTGAAGAATATTTCAAATCACATCCCCAACTCACTTGGCGTCTCTAAATGACAAAATTAATTTCTATTAAAGTCAACCCTATATCAGCTGTATCGAATAAATTAAATTTTTCAAGCCGATTTAGAAAAAAAAAATGACATAGGTAAAAAGTCGTTTTATTATGTGTTTTCTAGATTTCATAAATATTTTTCTAAAATTACCAAAGTTTTGAACTTTTTATCAAAAATATATGATGAACTGTTTTTGAGCTTTTTCTGAAAAAAAAATAAAGCATTGTGTACGTTATGAGCAGGTTTAAACTTCACCTTTGATGTGACATCTTTCGAGTAATATTTAGCTTGATCAAATGGAATATTAAATTGCATTTTATTCTTGATTTGTTTTGATTATAGCACATCAAAATTCCCAACACTATATACTAAGATTAAGACTTTGAAAGTTTGACCTCACACCGTTTTTATTATAGCACATCAAAATTCCCAACACTATATACTAAGATTAAGACTTTGAAAGTTTGACCTCACACCATTTTTTTTATTGTACAAAAATAATTTTAATTTAAATTGTTGTTATAGTTGTGCCACAATTGATAAAATTTCGTAGGAAATATGGGAATAAATAAAAATAACTAAAGTAATTTACTAAGGAATATTTAAAACAAAAAGTATTATTAAATATCTTTTCATTTTTTTTTACTTTGAGTAAATATATATTTAAATTAAATCATTTAAAGTACTTCCATAAATATTTTCATTTTCTGAAACGTTTTCGAGGAAATAATAATTTTTTATTTGATTTTTAATTTAAATAACTGTTCTCTGTAACCAGATGTAAGGAATTACCAAATAAAATAAAATACATTTCATAAAAGTAATGAATCATGCTTTAGAAATACTTCAGGGTTCATTGTCAACTCTTAGTAAATACGACAACAACATTAATGTCAATTGTTTGAAAGAACTTTTTTGAAAATATATAGAGGTTTTCATTTTTTTTAATTAAGTGGCGTTTGTGGTTAATTTGTACCATTTTATTCAGTTCAGTTGATTTAGCTTCAGGCTAAAAAACATTTTTTAACACTAAGCTCTTAACAAATTATTTATAATAGAAATCTAAAAATAAACTGAATGCTTATGATTTGTTTTGACGGTAACAATAGTAACAATATTGCGAATGTGTTTATTTACTATCGAATAACTTTCAAAACCGTAACGCATTTTATACTTTTTTGCCAATAATAAAAAACGTATTCAAAATAATTTGGAACGTACTTCAATTTGAAGCAAAACTAAGAAAAAATTCATACATGTCGAATTCGCTACATGAAGCCGATTAACAATCAAAAGACACACAAGAGCTCCCGATTTCTCGTGTGAACGCATCGATTTGACTAAATGTAAAATAACTTCAGTGGCTCGCTTGGGTTCTCTTGTGTGAAACTGCATTAAGCTTTAGTTGCATATTTCCTTCAATGCATCAGAATTACTACAAAGTAGAGACGATCATATTTTTGACATTAAACGTCTTTAAAATCAGATTATCGGATGGATGAGGTACTAGGAGAGAAACGTCAATTTATGCTTTTAAGGGTGATGCATTATAACGTTATGCCTGTATTAAAAATAGTACGAGTGACATAAACCTCCGAGTGTACTGGAAAACGGAAAATTTCGGGACAGCCGATCGGAGGTAACATGTACAAATTTTTCCCGGAAGGACGCAACGTACTGCCGGTAGAACTAGGACTTGCATTTGCGATCGTGTAGAGGATTACCATAAAAAAATTGAGTTGGCGCAAGAAAAAAAATCCGTTTAAGAATTTGAAGTTTTTGAAGTTCTACCTAACAAAAGTTTACACTTTTGTTAGGCAGAAAACTTATATATTATATAACCCACTTTGTGTGCGTCAGCATGTCTTCCACAAATTAGTTTTTTTTTTTAAATTCATGATTTTAAATTCAAAATGAATACAAAATGGACGTCTTGCATGACTCAGTACTTGGTGGGAGACCATGAGCAAAAGTACGTTCTATCATTACCTCTCTGAGTGGTTAGACATAGGGTAAAATATTAAAGTTTTCTCTTCAAAATGGTTTACTTTAAGTTTCCAATGCATGTATATTATATATTTAATTTTATTATTTTAATTAGGTATAGTTTCCAAGAAACATACCAACGCTTTAGATTTGAAAAATATTTCAACATTTAATATTTTTATAAATTTAAAGTTTGTGACTTTCTAGAAAAACTTTAAATACATGGACGACTTAAGTATCTCAACTCCGTCAGAGGGTTAAGGGTTGTGGATATAGGCCCTCGACGTCATACAGATCAGGAATTCCTTTTATCTGCTATCAATTCCTGTTTTAATAATTTGCAGAAGAGACATTTTTGCCTAAAATACTTATAACCGTGCTCGGACACAGCAACATACAATTATTTCATGTTATTCAATGACGCTGACCTTGTGCTACCCCATCGCATTTCTGTAAATTTATTAACACTGAATAAACAAAACTAATTCCATTTATAAAATACATCCTAATAAACATATAAAATTAGAACATGGAATTATTATGATTACTTTTATCTTCATTTTAACTTTATAACGATTCTTATTACAATTTTACTGATAACGGAATTACCATTTTCAGAAAGAAAAGTTTTTAAAACCCAATTATTCTGCGTTTTTCGAGAGTTATGTGACATTGGAACCAGTCATAAGATTCCTAATATAACCTGGGAATCCCAAAGTTGCAAGCGGGGACTAATTCAATAAGTGGATGTATTTTCCAAGTAGATTAGCGGAAGTGTCACACACGCGAAGTTAATTACATGTGTCACGCGGGTTATTGGAAACATAACTGACCGCCACTTTTGTGCATTAACAGCAAAGAAGTTAATTGAATTGTATCAAACGTACGTGAATGTTGCCGCGTGCGAAGCCACTTAAGAGGAATCTCGTTTCGGAATTCAATTTGGTTGATTTGTAGTACGTTCATATTCTTCTCACGTAAATACACTGTTAAAAATAGGTACTCAGAAATAAGTAAAATGTACTCATTTTTTGAGTATATTCGATGGTTATCATAGCTCCGAATACCTAAGTTTCATTTTTGAAAAAGACATGTACTCAAAAATGAGTACAATGAGTTAAAATACATAAAAAGAGCATTTGCTTGCCTACGTAGGCTGCCTTCATAAATCAATTTCAATAAATATCGACAATTATAGACTTACCGGGAATCGAACCCATATCCTAAGGCACTGCAGTCCAATACCTTATCCTTTGTACTACCAGGGCGACGTGAATAAGTTATAAACATAATTTTTTTTGAAAAGGTGTGCCAAAAGAATGGGAAATACGGTAATTGAATTGTACTAACTCGGTTTTCATTTAAGCAATTGACATCAAATGATGTGGAAAACGATCTTCTGAACAACTATTTTAAGTTTGTCAGTCGCTTTGTTAAGATGGCTTGAACATAAGCTGATATTAGAAATATTAAGCCACACTGCTCATTTGTGAGAAAGTAAGAAGGTTACTTAAATGTGAGTACGTCATCGCTCATTTATGATGGAATTGTACTCAAAGAAAAACAAGTATGCTTAGGTACTCATTTTTAAGTACTTTTTTTAATTTTTTTTTACTATATTAGTTCCAAAACTTTGACCAAACAATTTATGTAATTTTTTTTTTATATTTGTTAAAATTTGTGATGTATACACCCCCCAGATGTATGCATTTATGGAATTTTTGAGTTGATATACAATTCAATTGTGCAATGGGATAAGCTCTCAAATAAACATGTTTTAAGTACATTGAATATCAAATGTACATTGAACTAACCCGTGAAGTAATGTTTCTAACTTTTGTATAATGTTAGTATACGAAATGTTAATTTTTTATGTATTGTTAACTTATTTTCACGTTTTGAATCAATGTATTGAAATAATATGAGATGGTTTGTTTGTTCTACGCGTTTTCTAAAGTAAACTTATCGTAAATCGTGAACAAACAAACGAGATTTGTACGCGTTATGTTCGTAGCATCCACGAGAAAGGTGTATTTTCGTTCTATTCTAACCTCTTACACTGCCAGCAGGAGGGCTGTAAACGGTTTCATTGAAAATCCCTTAGCCACCTTACTACTATACCTATGCATAGTGTCGGTGTTTTAAAAAAATAAGAAGGTATTATAAAACCATAAAACCTTAAGCATATATTAAAAATATCTAATTAAAACAAATATTTATCAATGTGTTGGTGGAGATTCATAAATTATTTGTAATCGAATAACTTTTTGAATATCGAATCTGTAAGTTTGTTTTCACTGTAGAATACTTTAATTTATATTTCAAACACATTCCTTTTTTTTTAACAGAAATGTGTTTTTAACAAAATAATTTTTGTAGAGAAGGATTTCAAAAGTTCCCCAATGTTTTAAATTTGAAAATTGTTTCAAAGAAGATTTTTTTTTTATGAATTTAATTATGTATACTATTGGAAAAACTAAAGATACACGAACGTATATACACGTTTGTATCCCTTAGAAAGTTAAAGTTTCAACCACCTGACGGATACAAACGTGTATATCCGTTCGAGTATCTTCAGTTTTTCCAATAGAAAAGTTGATAAAAAAACACTTTTTTAAAATTATTTTCAAATTTAAAGCATAATGGGGGACTTTTGAAAACCATTTCTAATGATATAATTCAAAAAAATATTTTTGTATAAAAAGGAATGTGTTGGAAATAACCAAACAAACCCCAAAGGAAAGCAATCTTAGGTATAAGAAACCAAACCTCCACCTGAAATATATGATTTTTACAATAAATCCAACACACTGCATGAACCTCTATTTCAGAAAGATATCCACCACAACAGCAGCTAGGCATAATATACTAATGGGGATAGGGGGGGATACATGTAACTAAGTTGTTGTATTCGGATCCCTAAGTGGCTTCGGAATAAAATATTATCCTTTCTATAGGCGTCATTTCTGCTGTCTGTGTTACTCCATTTCCATGATCCATAGAATAATTTATACAAATAATTCAATACTGAAGGCACAATATGGGGGATAGATCTAGAATAAATAAAAATGATATTGTACCTTATTCTCTGGGTAGAATACCAAATAAAATGTGGCGTGTGGCAAAATCATCATAACATATTTTTGTTATGTTATAAATGTGAGGTATTTTCTTTAGAAATTGTGCATGTATTTTACTAAAATATTTTTTTTTATATATTCAAATGTTCTTTTAAATTATATGAACTTATTAAGGGTTCGAGAAATGTAAAGTATTATAGAAAAACATATACACTAAGTTACTCTTTGGCTAATTTCAAATATAATTTTCTGGTCTTCTAAACTCTTAAAATAATATCGTTATAAACATTTCAAAGAACAACCTTTGCTCATTTTTTGAGCAAATTGATTTCATACAAATTGGGCAAACTGATTTTGATTTCACTATTATAATAAATTAAGTTATTTTTATAGTAAAAAAAATTACAAAACAAAATGTGACTATACATTTTAGAAATTCTGATCCTAAGTCACGATAAAATAATAATCTTAGGAAATATCATTAGTGGTTGTCAGTACAAGCAATACATATTTTTCGTCGTCGTTGCCAGTGAAATAAGTTTTTAAAAACTTTAACAATTATGTTTATAATAATATATTCACAAAATGTAATTTCAATAACAATGTCTTTGTAAAATGATAAAGCGTTTTATAAAGCTTAAACTGTTGCGGCCATTAACGTCAAACAAAATGAAGATTTTAAGTAACAGTTATATACAATTATAATTAAAGTATCGTTGATTAGAGCACTTTATAGTAAAAAAAAAGTGGTCGTAAAACACCAAATTATTATGATTTGCATTTCAGAACATGCTAAAAGGAATGAAGATAATAAAAAAAATCACCAAATAACCGATATATAAAGAGATGGCGCTGCTACTAATCCCTATTAGTAACATAATTCAGTGAAGCGTTTTGAAAGTAGGGATACATATTAATTTTAACATTTTCACGTGGGCTAAGTTAAAGAAAAGCTGTTCTGTCTGGGGGCTAAATAGGGGGAAAAAATGTCGCTTCGGAAGGCAAGACAAATAGTTTTTAAAGTATTGTGGAACGACGACTTGCCTTACAACAAGAAACGTGTAACTATCTGACGGATGGATCACTAACAATTCTTCCTCATAGGGTCACTTGAGGGGTTGACAAATTAAAAAGTCAAGCTGAAGACAATCTGTAGAAACCATTAGCCAAGCGTCATGTGTTCGAAACCATGTAGTTACCCGTCCTGCTGCAAAAAGCATACTTCAGACCTCACGTGCTTTAAAAATTCTCCCTTTCCCCCTTCTATGATCAAAATCGTCCCAAACCCATCTGTGGACTTGTGAAATCTGTGGGACAGCTGTCCCATATTTGCCTTAAATAAGCATGCAATATGGATTTTTCGCAGAGCCATTTCTTCCCCTTTTGGTCATTTTTGATACTACTCTTCTGCCCTCTTTGAGTAATATGTTCTAGCGGCATTAATTAAATTGATATCGGAATATTTTTAAGTATTGTTATTTTTTGCACCCTTGTACCGATCATGTTACCGACGCATCGTGACTTCCAAGCTGTTTTATTGAATCATGTTATCGATAGGAACCGTTCGCATTATTTTTTTTACTATTTTTTTTCACGTGTCACTTGTTTCGCCATGTTTTGAAAAGCATACCATAAAAATTTGGCTTTCTTAAGACCACTGTTTTTTTCTACAGCACTCTGAATAGTGATACTTTCATTTAGTAGTCTAGATTAAAAAGCAACCATATGCACGAAATTCTTTTTCGAGTAAATCGCGAAAGTGTTTTTGAACTTTAAATTTTTATGAATATAAATCCGTTTTTGCTCTTTATTATATTTTAAAATTGAAGCCAAAGTTTTAAAGGACATATTGATACCAATATATCGTTTTTCGAATTATTGGATATAGCTTCTTTTGCATTTTGGTTACTCAATTATAGCCAATCGGTATTTAAAAAGCTATATTATAAAAATCCGTCGAGTACTGTTTTATTAAAAACCAGATCCAGAGACATAATTAGTTTTATATGGTATTCTGTGGTTATATAGTAATTCATGAAAATAACTTAAAAATAGTTATTTTTCTTTGCGATCCTAAACAATTTTAATAAATTATTCTAATAGAGAACGGAACAAACATTTTAAATTTATTAATATTTTTTTTTAAATAATTAAACAAGGCATTTCTATAAAAGGTTTTCTGTTCCAAAGTAAGAATTATACTTAAACGTTTTTATGTAATAAGATTTTTTATAATACAAAATTTTCCAAAATGAATGTTCTTAAATTTCCTCTTTAACTTTCCAGTGCTCTTAAAATTTCCTAACTGGGCAGGATTTAGATATTTCATGAATAAAACTATGAATTCTAATGGAAATCAATGTAAATATGTAAAAATATAATCTTATTTCGCTCACACCAACAATAAAAGAACATCAAGTATTTTATTTATCGAATTATTAAAAAAGGTTTTTGAATGATCAAGGAAAATAATAATCAAATAAGCAACAAAAAAGTATTTTTTGGGGGAGTTGGTATCAATTTGTTTCCGTCTTGCAATTGTCGGGGTTTTATGATGTTGTTGATAAACTTCCTTAAAGAAATTACATGTTCCTTTTCTTTCTACTATCTCGAACTTTAAGGGAAAGGAGAAGGGGGGAGGGTTGCATGCTGTCAAAAGTACTCAAGAAATCGTTTAGAAACGGAAGGGATTCGTAATCTTCGAACGAAAACTTCTTGAAGAACTTTTTTTTATCACTAAACCCAAGATCGATTCTATTGGATTCAATGTTACAGAATCGAATATCCATTATTTGGCTGCGTAATCGATAACTTGAAGTATTGCAGAACATTTCAGAACGAGTGTTCAATTTTACCTAAATTTATTGAAAAATATTTAGCGCGTAATTATTATACTAATTATATCCCTTTATTCAGAAGTAATGATGTAATGACAGGTATTTAACACGATTTCGATTTCACAGACATCGTTTCTATTTCAACTTAAAATTAGTTTAAAATTTTTTCCAAAACTTTCCTACTAGAACTGTACCTATATACGTATAAGAGACGAACTTCATTGGAAGAACAGCGGCTTAGATTTTTTAAGGTACTCTTCTCAAACTTTATATGTACTTTTATTGCAAGTATTTCAATGTGCCATGAGCCGAGCATTTAATATTAAAAACACAAAATATTCTATGGACCGGCAATATTTATTTGTTTTAAATAGTTTGACATTTATTTGAGGTGGCTGGTTGGGATATTTAGTATAGCGTTGTCACAAATTGTTGGGCGGTGGCTATTGTTCAGATATTTAACTACACATGTTACACATTGTTTTTTTTAGTTATTTTGAATCGTTCTTATGTTTAACCATTCATTCATAACCAACCACATATACTGTTACAAATAGGAAATACCTTTAAAATTAGATACTGTTAACAATAGGTACTCAAAAAGGAGTAAAATGTATTCATTCTTGAATACATTCGATGCTTGGCTCCATTCATGGTTCCGAATACATGTTTCAATTTTGAGAAATACATGTATCCAAAAATGAGTACACCGAGTAAACAGAGCAGATGCTGGGTTTACATAGGCTGCCGTCATATATCACTTTAAATATCGACAATTTCAACCAAGACTTACTGGGGATCGAACCCAGATCCTCAGGCACCGCAGTTCAGAGCTTTATCCATCCTTTAAAGTAAAGTTGAAGACGTTGTAAACAAAAGGAATGTTAAAAATATGTGACAAAAGAATGGAAGTAAGACAATTGAGTTGTAATGTGTAAAACCATCTCCTGAACAACTATTTTAAGTTTGTCAGGTCGCTTTGTTAAAATGGCTTATAACAGCAGCTGAGATTATCAATATTAAATCACTGCTCATTTGTGAGAAAGTAAGGAAGTTACTTAAATTTGAGTACGTCAACGCTCATTTACTTTGCACTTGTACTCAAAGAAAAACGAGTAGGTTCATGTATTCATTTTAAGTACTTTTTTTATAGTGTAATATTATTTTTTTCTTAACTTTAGTTACATTGTTTCTTGCGACTCAATTTAAACGACTTGTTTCTAATATAAACAAAATAGTTGGGTAAAAATAGTTTTATGAATTTAAAAATACAGCTGGATGTGTTACAGGCAAACAATAGTGGATAATGAAAATATTCTTATTTCTTGAAGGTGTTGCGACACAAAATATAAAACACTGTATACCCTTCTTACGGATAGAACCAGCTCTAAATAGCCACTCTATCCTCATTACACTCGTCAATACCCAAGATAAAATAGCTAATCGTATCTTGTAGTTTATTTAAAAAAATATGTAAAGATGCATTAAAACAATAAAAAAATAATTCAAAAGCACTTATCTTTCATTAGAATTTATTGAGCAGATAATCCCTATATGATATTTTTATTTGAAGCTTTTTAGTTCATTTTACTCTAAAAGCGGTTGCTACATTTTAATTCTGTTTTAAGATTTTTGCCAAGAGGATGTATTATTATGATGCGGCTAGTATAAGATTCATAGCGACGGCCGTGGTTCCATTTTTGCATTTATCGAGATATTTGTTTTACGATTAACGCATTATTAAACATTATAAATTGAGAATATAAATAAAGTATATTAAGATTTCCATACAAATTAGATAAATTAACCTTCTTTATCTCATATTTGGAACATAATTTATTTTAAAAATAATAGACAATTAATGTAAATTCACAAATTATATATATAATGTACTAAAATATAAATTTAGAATACTAAATTAGTGCAAGGAAAATTTTTATTAAAAGGTTTTTTGAAAGCACATACGCACTAACTGCTTATTTGTCATTTTACATAATTACATAAAACATTCTCCATATTTCAATAATCTCCGTTAGGAATTATACCCGAAATGCACCATGATAATCATAAAACAAATTTCGTGTATTAAAATATCTAAAAATGTTTACAAATCGAATAACTTTGTTTTTGTAATTCAACAATTTGAGTTTTTACAATAATAAATTCCCAAAGTTTTCGGAAGCTATTTTTCACAATGTTATTAAAAACTCCAATATTAAAAATTACTGCAGTAAAATATAAATAAAAAAATAATTTCAAACTATAAACTATTCCATAGCACCATTGCCCTAAATGGGTTTTTATGTTTACTAGCAGTGGCGCAGCAGCAGCAATCTCAAGAGCCTAATTACTTTAGTTAATTTACCAAATTAGCTGTCAAGAGAAACACCGCACACTTCCTGTGGCTCAATTAGTAGAGCTGTCTATTACTAGAAGAGAAAGAATGTATTAAAGTATTCTTTATTGCTGAACGTGCTGAGGGGATGCTTAAAATAAACAGGTATATGAAGTGCGACATGCAGTGCACAATTTCGTCGATATTTAATGTTTTATTTAACGTAAAACAAATATTTCAGGATTATTTTTAAAGGATTACTTTGTTTTTAAAATGAATTTAAAATTATACACCTATACCAGTGGTTTCCAACCTGTAAGTGGCAGTGGACCGTTAAATTGAAAGTTAGACAAAGTGTGGACCAACACTTTTCGTTAACCTTAAAAATATATATATAAATATATATAAATGGAACTTAGACAATAAATGTAATTCAAATATTGAATACTGTATTTTGAAATAAATATATATATTAATTAAAAATTATTTAGCTTTTCTCAAAAGAATGGTATTTTAGGTTCGCATATGTTTAACCAACATAAGTATTAATAATGTAATACAGCATACTTTTAAAACTGAGGGTAAAAATGAAAGAGATAATTTCAAGTCTGCAAGGATTTCATTTCGAAAGTTTTCATTTTTAAAAACACGTTTAATTCATAAAATATATTGGCACATCGAAATCATTTTTGAGAAGGAATACAAACATATTCAAATGTAAATTAAAGTTTTAAAAAATAAAATTGTATTTCCTATGTATTTAGTTTTGATCTAAAAAGGATGCATTCTCAAACGATGTTTCATTGTTTATTATTTAAAAAAAACACACACAGAATAAACACATATTGATTGGACAAATGCTCCAAGGACCACTTCAGACCCTTCTCCGGATCATTAGTGGTCCGCAAATCATGGGTTGGGAACCACTGACCTATACGAAGTTATGTGTCGTCGAGTAGTCCCTCCTTACGATGGTCCCAGAAAGTAGAAACCCCTGATTTACAACGGCCACCATCGAAAGTCCCAATGGGTCGAGTGAATTGTATGTGAAAATTTATTTTTATCTCGTTACGATGACCTGTCTTTATAATGACCATTTAGTTACGAATCAGTTAGATGTCGTTATATCGTGGGTATACTATATGTACAAGGCGATTTCATATTGAAAACAAATATTAGTAAACGATGTAAATACCCCCCCCCCCCCCCACCACACACAAAAAAATCACAAAAAATCAAGCACTGTTTTATGTTAAAGTGTTTAACGAGGAATGCTTTATAATGTGGTAAACCTTAAAAGTGTCTGGTAGTCCTCAAAGCGCGAAAAGAAAGAGCGTGTACAGAGGTTACTAGCGTCTCTATGAGCTGAACAAACACTTTTTGCGATTTTCCAACATTTTTCGCTTTTACCCTTTACTTAGTTTACTACTCTTAGTCCTAAATTGTTTTGGCGGTCGTTCATTGTTTGACTGCTTCACAAGCATTCGACATAAAAATAAGGACCCGTTCGTTTATCTAAGCTTTGTTCATTGCTGCTGAAGCGAAATGGTTCCGCCGAGCCATTCTTCGCCAAGCCGTCGGCAATCACATTTCCAAAGATATCGACATGAAATGGAATCCATTAAAGGTGCACCTCATGGGCTGGACAGAGGAGTCTCAACAAGTTCAAAATGGAGATGCTGCCAGTACGATCAACTAAATGTGATGCATCCAAATAATGACCATCAATGACAATTTACGACCACGCTGTTTATTTTTTGATTTTATGTTTTCTTCGACTGAGCAGCGAAATAACGAAACTGTTTTCTATACAAGAGTCTTTAAATAACAATAGTCCCTCATTTTAACAATTCCTTTACGGGGACTGTTGAGTGATGATCGTATAACGCAAAGTCGATTTAACAAATTAAGAAAATTAATATACAGGAGAAATATAAAAAGCAGATTGAGATTTTCAAAGGCGGTCATTATAAAGAAAAGGTCACTCCCTATAATACGAGGTCAGGTCTTTGTAAAGAGGGTTTATTGCATATTTGTAGTCAAGGGTTTAATTTTAATGTTTTCTTCCCATGACGGAAAATTCTGGATCATCCGGTCGGTTTATTTAGTAGAGTTCGAATGTGGCTATTACAGAATTGACATACATTTAAATATAATTGATTATTTTGATAATATATATTAAAAATGTTAGTATATAAAAGAACATTTTTCAAATTTTTTCATTAAAACTTTTTTGGAAATTTTTTAGTTTTACTTGTTTTGTCTACATAGTTTTCTTTAAAGTAAAAACAAATCTGAATCCAATCAAAAATACAGAAACTTATTATAGAATATATAAATTTTATTACATCTTTTAGTAATATAAGCAATAGTACTTTTAAAAATTCGTATTAAAAAAAATTAATTACTAGATGTGGTAACGAGGATGATAAAATATGGTATTTTCCACTGAATTTCTGATTAATCAAAAAGTTGTAAAGTTGGCTACTCAGCAGGAAACGTACATTAAAGGAAAAGAAGGATTTACAGAGTTAACGTTGATGGAAAGCGTAGTTGAAGATCAGGTTAAATATTTCCTATGAAGTTATTGACCCTTGAATATATACTTCGAATTTTAAAAAATATATTGTTTTTCAGATTTTTTAAAATCATTAGCAGTTTGGGCTCACGATGATATAATGTTAAGGCATTTAAGGTTAATAACGGTTAAGGTATTTACATAAAATGCATCCTTTTCTATGAAGAGGATGTAGGTCTTTTTGCGATCTATATGCAGAGAGTTCCTTTTATTATAGGTAATGTTGGTTAATCTTAACTGACATGTCTTAGAAATTCATTTATTACAATTTTTATAAAATTTAGTTTGTTTTGCTAATATAAATAAATCATCTGAAAATTCTTAGTTACAGTTTTTAAAACTACACTATTTTATTAAAATTATTGCTGATTGCACATTATAATTTTCAATGTAATTCTGAGTGAATGTTAATTTAATTGTTCGAAATAAATTCTTAATAAATTGTTCGAATTAAAAAAAAAGTCTAGTTAATCGATTTTGCCGGATATATAAAAGATAAAGAGATAACCATTTACTTGGATTTTTTGGTAAATTGGATTTTTATCTATTAAGCAAAAACTAAATTTCGATATCTTACAATTTTTTTTTCAAACGGTCCGGTTAATTGAGAATTTCGGATAGCTAAATGCCGGATAACAGGATATTTTTTACAAAATGTGCCCAAGTGAAACATCCCCTATCCAACAAAAATAATATCCAAATATATGAATTAGAATAGATATCTTACAAATTCATTTATTATAACTTGTCTTAAATTTGGTTTGTTATGTTAATTTAAATTAATAATCTGAAAATACTTAGTTACAGTTTTTAAAACTGCATTATTTTTTAAAAATTATTGCTTTTCGGACATTAATTTAAATTTAGTATTTTTATTTTTATTTCTTCTGAACATTAGTTTAATTGAGTATGATTTATATTATCGATATTGTTCTCAATTTATACAAATATTAAAGTTTTTTCTTAAGATTTATTACTTTTTTTACTTAAAACAATATGTAATTAATCCATCACTATTTGGTTATCCATACATTTTTTTTCGAATATTTCAGATATAAACTTCCAAACAATTCTAAATAACAACTCACCTGTAACTTGTCGTCGAACAAATCTCAAAAATCCCAACAAATTCTCAATCAAATTAAACTATACATCCAGAACAAATCACTACCACTGAACTATTTTTCAAATCCCGTGCCTACTTAACCATTGTTGCTTCCTCACAAACTGTTGAACGTTCCACAAACACGACCCTCGAATATTCGGAAAAGCGCAGACGAAAATGAGCGTGTCCCGCCCCAACTCTCAAACGATATTGAACTTCGTCCAGAGCGCACTCTGGCGGCAGAACTCCACATTCCCCACCATGTGTTCGTGCATTAGTATGGCAATTTGTGAGGAATACTTTGGAATTGCCAATAAGCCTTTAGAACGGCTGTATTTATAGTTTATATATATTTTCGTCCATTAAGAATCGATTTACTCAAATGGTTTTTTATTCACTTTTTGGTCTTTTTCGTAATTTAGTTCTGAGGTTCTGAGGTTTTACCGAAAGATTGATGGCGACAGTTTTCTGAGATTAAGTCGAATATGTAAGGATTGGTTAGAATGAGCGACAGTGACGAAAATGAAATGTCCTGTATGTGAATGATTTTTTATTGCTGGTTTAGCCAGTAGATTACCATATTATCGAATGTGAATAGTTATTTTGTATCGGGTAGGAAATGATGAATTATTTATTTATATTTGATTTATTTTAGAGTAAGCTGTTAAAATTTGTTTGTGAATTAGTTATAGTTGAAGTATTCTGCAAATTTATTTTAATATAGGTTTAACTATTAAGATAGCATATTTTCTTTCAATAAATTCACTTGACTATTGAAAGACCATACTTGTGTGTGACAATTATGGCATTTATTGTTTTCGAGAACAAATTTAGTTTGGCTATTATATTAATAAATTTGGTGTTTGGGTAACGAATCTCAACATTAATTGTAAATAATCAACAGACGAATTTTAACGAGCTGACCAATCGTCTTATCCAAACCATGTAAAAAATGTGACGTCACATCTGACATTTAATCATAAAAATATTTTATTTTTTATCTGAGATGTATAAGAAAATTATACAATAGTTTATCTATTTGCATTATTTGTGCGAAATGGGCTTGCACAACATAATAGATTTTTCCACACTTTTTTTTGTAAACAGGCAATTAAATTAAAAGTAAATAGAAATGTTTCTTTAGAAACTATACAAAATATTTTATCAACGGTTTACGCACTTTTAAAAAGCATAATCAGCCAAACATTAGATACAAAAGAATTAAAGTTTCCGTTTAGTTTTGTTTACAACATAAACAACACATTTTATATAGAAGCTTGAATGCATTTTAAATCAAACTTATTGCGTTTATAACAACAAATAATGTAATAAAATAAAACATGAAATTCCCAGCAAAAGTTAAATATTTAATAAATTTTTCCAAATGATATATTACACACAAAAATATTTCTCTAACATCAACTATTATGTTACATTTAAAAAAGTTATCTCAATAATTAAATAAAAGATTTTTTTTACATTCCAGTGAAAAATGATACCCTGATAAAAAAAGATTAAATTGAAATATACTGAAATTTTGTAATTGGATTTCAATCTTTGATATATTAATTAGCTTTTGAGGTATTAATTAATCATCGTAAAATCGCGAATGTTCAGCCACCATTAATAAAGGAGTGAATATCAACCCTTTAATTTTCCACGGAATGATTATTTTAACAAAAATGATGGAACGTTTTGGGGTTTGAACAAGATTTGAGGTGTCAATTAGTCAAATAGTGTTTTTAAAAGCTTAATTTAAACAAGATGGAATAGTTTCACTGGATACGTTAATTACACCTAAGACGGAGGAAATATTTCGCAGCATGTCACAGATGTATTTATTTTTCAGGAAATTATTCGATAATGTATTATTTTAATAATAGAACGGTGCTACTTTTTATTTAGACGAATTTACCTTTAGCTCACAAGTTTCTGTAAAATAATAAATGTTATAAAATTATTAGAGGTTTTTAGTTTAGAAATATTTTAGAACTTTGATATACTATCAAATATCATCTATGATTGAATAACTTTCTATTATTTTCAATCTGATTCTTATTATTATAGTTTTATTCCTACGAGTTACAAAATAAACTTTTCTACAAAAGGTTTTGCAATTCGCTCGTTTTTATAAAATTTGTACTTAAGGCTTTTATTGTTTCTGCTCTTTTCAAAAAAGTATTCTTATTCAAGTATTTATCTGTAAAATAGTTTATATCTCCACCAAAATTTCACTACCTACAACTTTTTACACTAATTTCCTTTCCATCATAAAAAAAATAGAATAAAAGTTTTATCAAAATATTGAAGATTAGGGTTTTATAAAGGTATTCGAAACAACAAAAGCAGGTTTTTTATGAAGGTTTATTGTTTAAAACTTCAGAATTAAAATTCGTTAATTAAAAATCCAGGGAAATAGGTTTTTAAATGTTTTATGCTCTAAAATTAACAACTTTCAAAATACGTATTTTTAAAAGCGTATTTTGGGACAACAAACATGTTTCATTAAAAGAAAGATCGAAGAATGATTTGTTTAGTCACTTTATTATAACTTTTTATTACTTCGAACAAACATACTATAAAAATATGTCTTTGATATTTATCAGATAAACTTTTCAATTTTATTTTAATTAAATAAATTCTCAAAAAATTCAATTATACTAACCAGATAACTCGCAAGGAATTTTATAAATATTCTAATAATTTTATGAGACTTGTATTTTTATATAAAATATGTTAATATTACGGTAGTAAAGACTTAAAACTGTATTAATATCTATAAACATATCTTTTAAATTAAACTATAACTAAGAGTTGTGTTATATAATATGGTTTAGCCGTCCATAGTTGCCGAAGACTAATTGAAATGTAAGGTAGTTACAATTTGTTGGCCGATGGTTATAGTTGAACTGAATCGCATTTAGCGTATTGGAATATTACCTTACTTTTGACCAACTTCTTTGCTTATATTTAAACAAGTCATATATATATATATATATATATCAATAAAACGTATTCAGATTTTCAAATTTCCGTTTATTACTGACAAAAACAAAGATTTGAAATGTATTTTAATCAAAAGTATTTCAATTATCTTTAGATTCAAGTAACTTTCTCTAATTCGGAAACTATAAATAACGAGCTAGTTAACATAAGATTTTGGAAATTTAGCAATAACTGAAATATAATCTCAAATAACTTATAACGTTCACTACTTCTACAAAAGTTACATCAATATTTCTTTGGAAGTTTAATGAAATTAACGAATCGCATAACATTTTCATCAAATAACAAGCTCAGTTAAAAAAACTTTATTTTTAAAGAAAACGATAGTTTTTAGAAATATTACTGTAATTAATGTAAAGTTAATAAAAATTACAAAAATGACCCTGTATTTTTATTCAATTATTTAAAATATTTTCCTGTAAAGTAAGTTTCAATATAATAATTTTGATTTAAGAGAAGACCCGCAACAAAATTTACGAATGGAAATTTTAATTTTAATAGAGTAAACCCTTCTTTCAATAGGTTGATTAATTTGTATGCATTAATATTTTAAATTATATTACAACAATCTTTCATTATAGTGATAATTTCGTACTGCTATTGGGAAGTTTCATAGTTTTTTTTATGAATTCCATATTGAGAAATGTTGTTTTTGATATCGAAATAATCAAATTGCAGTATGCTACAAAAATTTAATTACATTACAATTAAAAAAAACACAAATTCTTTTAATTTGAAGGTCATTTGATTCTGTTTTAACATTCCACAAGTATGCATTCATAATTTTCCTACTCTCCTTCTACGTTAATTCCACAAAGAAATGATGACATACAACCCAGGAAAAAAGTATACCCTTTGTGCATGACAACATAATTGATTTAAAAAATACGATAAAACATTACAGTCAAATCGCTATGAAAAATGGGCAAATGTCACGAAACTCAGCTGGACAACTTAATGAGATTTACATAAAAACTTCCAAAATTGATATCGAATAATGAAAGCTTTCTGGCTGAGTGATATCAATCACTAGATATCGTGAGAAAACCCATTGGATTGAGCCAAGTGAAATTTGTCAATGATGGGTCAATATCTACAATGGTCAACCTCGTACCTACTCAAAAACCTTGTTTTTACATTGTTAGTGGATCATGGAATTATCCTTATTTAAAGGGGTTGATGACACAAAATATATTAAAAAAAACAGTATATCCTTCTTACAGAACCACCTCTAAATAGCGACTAACCCGAATACGTCATATCTTTGTTCTAATCATTTGCAAACTATTGAATTTCTTAAAATTAAATTTGATAGTATAGTTTTTTAATTAAAGTTGAATTATAAAGTAATATGAATTGTTTTACTTATATAGTATCATCCAGAAATATATATGTATAATTAGCAATTACCTCAACGTTCCTAACCACTGCAACCACACAAGAAATGTATGGAAAACATGTTAGTCCTTTTGGATAGGGATCCCAGGTGCGTCGGAGCGTGCCGTAATAAGTGACGGCCCCTGGATTACATGGACGTCACATTTCAGTTCGTCTTGGTCTTCTATTGAAAGTGCCCCCGTAGCCTAGTAGATAACGGCGTTCAACTGGTAATCAGAGGATTACTAGAAAGTCGTCCAGAACATCCAACAAATTATACCGGCGTGTATACGGGACTGGTGCACGATAAATCTGATCGGGGTCCAAAATCTCGACGCCTGTTGAAGGAGTGGGGTGCCGTTCAGATGTTTCTTCGTTATCTGGCCTTGATTCTAAAATAACGAGATGCATGTATGAATGGGTGTGGGAATGTGTATGTGGCTGTGAATCTCGATGCAAGGACAGAAATATGCAGCCGGAACTGTATAAAATAAACTAAACTTCAATTGAAAATATTTTTGGGCTTTACTAGCTAGATTTATGTGGCCATATAGCTGTAAATAAAGTAATATTATAGATTTATTCATAATTGTTTAATTGATAGTTGTTATGAAAGATAAAGCAGCTATATTTAAAAAAAAACTTATTTCTCTATTATAACCTCCATATACTTACAGACTCAATTGTTATTGATGAAAAACTCGTTGCATAATTCTGGAGTAAATTTTTCATCAGAAACAGTTTAACTAAAATCAAATCTCATCTAATTAAATCTCATAAAATCTCATAAAATTTCATCTAATTTTTTATGCTTTTTTTTGGGTTGGGTTGTAGGTGTAAGACCTTATGTAATAGAGAACCCTTTTGTAATCTTGCATGGTTATAAAACAAATTTCCTAAAGTCCTACGCAACTTAATCTATAATTATCCAATTTTAGACCCAAATAATATAAAATACTCGCAATCGAATTTATTTTTCGTGAAAAAACTCAGAAATGGTAGCTAGAGATATGGAATATGACCTCGCGTTTTTCTTCATTGTGGTTGTGTTTTCCCTACAAGACACTGAATTCATTGGTTGCTTGATTTAATCAATCAATCACCTTGGGGGGAAAACTCAATCCCCCCACAGAAGAAAAACGCGATGACATGTTTTATACCTTAAAAGTTTAACTGTTTAAAAGTTTAACAGAATCTAAGCACAAGTGTTATCGTCTAGCGGATAACACTTGGGCTTAGATTCTGTTAATTAAAGCTATTTATTCGTCACTATCATGCTGCAATATTCATGCTTTAATTTCATGTCTTACTTTTCAGTAAAGTGGAGATAATACTACACACATTTTTTATTTAAATGTATTTTTAACTCGTATAAATGTTCCTGAAATTAGTTATGAAACGTATATTAAGGATGTTGTTGTTTATATGTAAAGAGAATATTTCTTCGCATTTAATGAAATGTTGAATATTCCAACAAGTTTTTTTAGAAATGGCATATATTAATGTGCAAAAGATGCATTACTGATCCCCTCATAATATATTGATGTGATGCAAATCTACCTTCACAATCATCTTTCATTCAACCGATATTCTCTGTATTACTACCGGGACATTTTAATCAGTGTTTGAATTTGACTAATACATATTTTTATACAAGTACGGTATTCTACAGTAAATTAAAACATACATAACATGTTTTCAATCTATTATCTATCATAGGATTTCGGCATATAATAAAATGAGACAACAAAGCGATATAAACATCTTCTCCAGAAATTAGTTTTCTGCGAAATATTTATCAGAACAGGAGAAGTTCGGTTAGAGGTTCCCAATAGAAAATCCTTACTTCTACTCGACCTATTTATATGAAATAGGAGTCTCGATTATTAGAATTTACGAGGGGGCCATCATAAAAGTTATTGACATACCACGAGTTTTCTAATCTCGTTTATGGTATTCTGTGAAGAAAGCGGCTTATGCGGAAAGGATGGAGACTTGAAATATCTTTTGGTTATCCACTGATTCTTTGAATATTTTATTCGGATTCGAGAGACGGAAAACTATAAATGTCTTGTGTTTATTTTTAAATAATGCAGCTTAACTTAAAAGATGAGGCGAGATTTATTGAAGGTAATAATGGATAATTCCAATGATTGATTGAGAATCACGTATTTTAAAATATATGTCGATGACTTAAAAGTGTTTAGTGTATATTTCTGTGAATTTGAGGTTAAGCGGTAATTCAAATACCTAAATTGTAATATCATTATGCATATTATTTCTGTAGTAAAGATCCCTTTTTCGGCCCTTTTAATCAATGGATCTTAACACATGAGGTATCAAAAGAAAGATAATTTTCAAGAGCAGTGAAGAATCGTACGTTCCTTTTATAAATACCGACGGGTTTTTAAAAAAATATGTTTAAAATAATTATTTTAAACGTGTTAAAACAAACCGTTGATGACACTGCAGTCTATGAATGAGCAGTAGCGTTAGACTTTTATGATTTATTGGATACAAGAAATTTGTGTGTGGGGGAAGGGGGGTTAGGCGATAATTATTACATGGGCTTTCTAGTACATATTATTTCAGTAGGAGAGATCTCTTTTGCGGGTCTCACAAATAACGGATCTTAACAAAAAAAAAAAGGAAATTTCCAGGCGAAGTGACGAATCGTACTTTTGTCTCATGAATACTATATCAAGAAGTTTTTAAACGAGCCGTTGGTAGTGCTGCCATTTATGAGTCGTTATATAAGAAGTAGTAGAATGTTCTTGTGTGTGCGCAAGGGGGGGGGGGGTTGTCCATGCGACAATTATGGCACGGGCACGCTGGTATTACCTATTTGTGGTGCGTGAAAAATTATTAATTTAATTGACAGAGATAGAAACTCATGACGTTTGTTGTTTTCTATTCATATAAAAAATACTTCAAACTTTCAAATATCCAAAGTCTGTCCAGAAAATTTAATGAATTATTGCTTATCACAAGGTAATAGTATAATAATTTCCATGATTGAAAGATAATCAGGTATTCTAGCTTTTTAAAATATAATATCAATGACTTCGAGCATATAAGCAATTAGTGAATTTTTTGTGAATTTGAGGTTTAGGGCTCATTTAAATAACCAAACTGTATTATGTAGAGTATCTAAATGTGGTAGGTAAAAAATATTTTTCTTGACAGAGACGCTTATCGATTGTTCTTTATATACATTAAAATAATGCCAGAAACTGGCAAATGTGGCTGTTCTGAAAAATTAGTAAATTATCGCTTATCACATCTATACAATAAGACATTGGTATACAAGTTATACTTAGTCCCTTTTTTTTGTCCAAACGCATATGTTTAAGGTTACAGTTTCTTTAAATAACTAATAGATTTAGTTTCTTTTTTTAGAAATCGAGTTCTTAAAATAGGCTTTTATTTTGTGCTTCGTTCCGACAATATTTGGCGTTCATTATTTATTAGTATGTGATTTAATGTTTTATTATAGTCAAGTGTACTAATTACTGAACTTTTATTATTTGCAAAACGTTTGACTACTTTTTAGGTTTCTTATTATGCATAAAGCGTGGTTTTGCACACTCGAGGGGGATAATGGAATTTTTCTAATTCTAACCTTGTCATAAAAATAATCATTAGTACTGTATTTTCTAACCTTAACCTATGGTATAAAAATCGTCATTGCGGAAAATTAATAAATGAATAAGCTGTAATTGAACATATTTATGTCGAAAGCTATTTCCTCTGCTTTCAATAAATAACTGCGCTAAAGTTAATCTTAAATGTTCCAATATTAGCCTTTTTATTGCCATGAAAAGTGATACAAAATACTTATCCATTTATACTTATTCTCATTCTGTTTCACTCTAATCCATTTACATTTATTCTCATTTTTTTACTTATACGTTTACATTTATTCTCATTTTTTCACTTATCCATTTACATTTATCCACATTTTTTCACTTATACATTTACACCTATGCCCATTTTATTTTATTATCTATTGACACTATCCTCATTTTGTGTACACCGATGCAGTACATTTAAAACTTGTTTAAAAATTTCAATACAAATTGATCGTTATGTAAAATTATGCTTTTAATAATGTCATTAAATATTTTCTTATCCGTTTAGGAAACTACACTTATCTTCGATAAACACAAACTTTCAATTAAAATTCCTTTGCCATAGAAATACGAAATCCATTTATTTGCTCTAACAACAGCACAAAAAAACAATAAAATAAGCTAATACATGTTTTTATGTAGGGGATCAATTAATATTCTTGATTACAGTTTTGAGAAAGTCCTAATGCAGCTTCTGTTTGAATTATGACACTTTTAGCTGACGCCTTTTCTATGCTAACTGTTATTACTTATTTTTACTCTATCATTAAATATAAATCAATCATAATTTTTCTTACTAACAATTAATAAGTACTCGAAAAGTTTTTTCACTAATTATTTTTTAATTTAAAAGCAAACGAATTTTGCTATAACGTTTTTCTTCTAATTTTTATAGTGTCAAGAATAAAGGAATTTTGAAAACTCAAATGATATATTAATTTTTGATCTCTCTGTGTGCACTTTTTGTCAAAGTAACTCAAAGTTGTTAACGAAAAACAAAGTTTACTTAAGTATTTTATATAGTCTATCTCAACATATTTAAATATTAAAGCTTTTTAATTTTGTTAGCCTTCTGACGAAGGTAAGCGACTTAAATCGTCCTTGGAGTTCCATATATTTTTAACAATACACATTCAATTGGAATTCATAAAAGTATTCGATGTTAAAATATTTTTCAAATCCAAAGCTTTTGGGTTGTTAATTGGAAGCTATTTATATATAAAAAAAATAATAATAAAAATATGCAAGTATGAAGTAAAATATTTTCAGAGAAGAACACTTTACAATTTCTTAATTTTCCTAAACCCTTTGAGTTGTTAAACATGAAAGTACTAAATTAGGTTTTAAAGTAAATACACGATTTATTTAAAACATACCAACTACTTCACAACCTTATTTTTATGTATAACCTTACTGTCCTTTCTTTAAATTTTACGTTTAATATTTTGACCATTTAATTGTTCATAAATATCATATTTGGCCTAATTTAATTGGGACAAGAATACGCACTGATCCACAACAGGTTAAATTCCGGAAGAAAACATACAAAACTACTCAAAGAGTTATTGACAGTTAAAATAAACTCAATTAAAAAATTAATACTTTTTTATAAAAAAAGGAGGTTTGTTGACAGTTGACACATACACTAAGGTGATATGTACACACTGTTAAGTATAGTTACTCAAAAATAAGAAAACTGCATTCCTTTTTGAGTACATTTGATGCTTTTTATGGCTTTGAATGCATAAGTTTCTATTTTGAAAAAGACCTACTCAAAAAGGAGTAGATGCTTGCTTACGTAGGCTGCCTTCATAAATCACTTTCAATAAATATCGACAACTACAACCTAGTCTTAGCATTAATCGAACCAAATCTTACCATCAGATCCCCAGCATTACAGTCCAGTGTCTTAACCGCTACCACAGCGGCGTTAAGAAATTATAAATAGATTTTTAAAAAGTGTGAAAAGAATAGGATGTAAGATTATTGAGTTGTAATAACTCAGTTTCTATTAAAGAAATCGACATCAAATATTATGAATAACAACTATTCTGACCAACTATTTTAAGTTTTCTACCTTTCATTAAGCTTACTTGAACAGAAACTGAGATAAGGAATATTAAATCACATTACTCATTTTTGAAAAAGTACTGTTGCTTAAATTTGAGTACTTCATCGCTGGTTTACGACGCAATTATACTTAAAAAAAACGAGTAGGTTCATATACTCATTTTTAAGTACAATTTTTACAGTGCTCCATTTTGAATTAAATTTTCCTAACGGAAAAGCTGAAGAATTACATCATTGGAAAGTAAAGCTCTTAAAATATTGTATATGAAAACATTTAAAGTATAACAAATTTTCCAAGGTTTTAAAGGTACCAACTCTTTTAAAGACAAGATAAGAAACATGCCATTCTTGGAAAATGCAACCAACATTTAAATATATCTCTTGCATATAAATTTTCTATGGAAACCGTATTCACAATGCAATATGCGTTCCATGCCCCTCTAAGTTATTTTAGATTTCTTCTCATACTAATGTTTGCATACGAGATCCCTTGAAGCCGAAAGGAAATATTATAAGAGAAACAGAAATAATATATATTCTCATATTATCCGACTCTCCGGTGAATAATATTTCGTGACATTCAGAAATAACTGTGTTGTTTTTACATGCACAGAAACGGTTTTTCAAGGAAAGTAGCAAAAACTATTGTAGATTGGGATAGAAGGAATGCCAACATCTATGGATGCGTCGTACAAATAGGCTTAAGATAATGCAATACAAGATCGAACATCTGGAACACTCTGTTTATGTATGAAAGAAAGTGCGCGTAGAGAACTGAGTTAAATAAACAACTGGAGAGAAGACTAAGCGTGTGCGACCCCATTACACCGTTTTGAGCTCAGATAGAAAAATATAGTCATTTTCATTAGCGCTTGGCATAGTATGAAGCGCAGATATTCTAGTTTTAAAACCACATTTCTGGCTTTCCAAAAGACATTTTAAGTTTTGCAATACTTGCTTTCTTACTTACACGAAGAAGAAGAAGATTAAGTATTAATTAATCAATCAAATATTCCAAGGCCGGAGCAACACGACTAACGGTGTAAAAGCCAAGATAGAATATTTATTCTACTTGGTCTTGGTCGAACAGTATTCATCCGCCCGCCACAGTAAAGAAAAGTAAAACAAAGAAGTGATCTTGTGATCGGAGGGTTGCCAGCTTCGCTACAAAATACTAGAAAAGTCGTCCAGAACATCTGTAAAAATTAACGGCGTGTATACGGGACTGGTGCACGATACATCTGGTCGGGGTCCAAAGTCCCGACGTCTATTGAAGGCGTTGAGTGCCAGCTCAGGTGTTGCCGTCGTCATCTGATCATGGTTCTAAAATAACGAGGTGAATGTGCATCTGTTTCCTGGTCTTTCCTTCGAGATAGACCCCGAACCGTCGCCAATAGCCCACTGTGCAGCTCTAGTGCGACGTTAATTAACCAAATCAAACCTCGCGCCACGGTAAAGTAAATTTTTACCTCAATGAGAGTCATCACTCCAGTTCTTATTTAAGCTTAGTAGTGTCGAGTAGAACAAGAAAATATCAAGTATCAAAACCTAAATCTAATAGTGCGAAATAGTTTTGTACCCTCTTGGTACTTGTGGTTATTTTTTCAAGCAACTTAATAAATGCAAGGAAGTCCAACCATGCCCAACCAACATTTCAAAAAGTGGTTTTCATAGAAATTCAAGAGATTTTCTTCTTAAAAGCTTCGATAATGCATTATTCATTTGCAATGCTTTCAGTGAAGCCGCCCTCAATGAAAGAGGCAGTTTCACGGGACGATCACAGTGCTGATGTGTCGCGTTCAAAACGTGCCACATTTTCTAACAAATTTTAAATTAAAATAAACTTATGAATGAGTAGAAATTATTAACAACTGCGTGCATATCGTACTGTTATGGAGATAAAGCCAGTAGAGTTTATTAGAGCAAAACAGAGTTTATTACACTAAATCTTATAAGACTAAAAAAGTAGAAGTATTCTTTGAAATCAGTGACTAAATATTTTATATGCGAACAGATTTTTTTTTAATAATAACGTTATTTACATAATTTACTAAACATACTAACATACATTTACTTTTACTAAACAGGCTTTCATCTAATTATATGACATATGACATCCATCTCTTAGCTGGGATTTGAACCCGGGCGAATTGCGTTGCAGCTCAGCATGCTACCACTTGCGTTGTTGGGCGACAGAACATAGCGAATGAAATGTAATGCCAATAACAAAGTGTTTTTCTTATTTACTTAAATTTAAAAGGCAGAAAAGACATTTTAAAGTATACTTTGAGTTGGGCATGTCTTGGGTATTAACAAAAAGTATACTTTAAGATTTTTTATTAAGTATTATTTTTCGGTTATAAACAGAAGAAATCTTAAAAAAAAAAAAGGTGTGAAAAGAATGCGAGGTAAGATATGGAGTTGTAATAACTCAGTTTCTATGGGCATGTATCGTACAGTTTTGATATTTGCAGCTACATCATCAAAACTGCATGTATCATACAGTTTTGGTTCATTCATAACCAGTGCTCTTTTTATGTTAAAATGTGGCTTGTCCTTTTGTAACAGTTTTTCAATTCTCATTCGTATCTCCAATTTGAATAAACAGCAGTGAAAAAGTAAGTTGGTGTCAAGCAAGGATAGTGAAGACTATATATAGAAGGTGCGCTCGTTTTTCGCTTTTTGAAAGTGGGCAAGGAAAGGCAACTATTTGACGTCATTTTAGCACCGCCTTACTTTTGACGTCATTTTAGCTCCGCCTTACTATCGGTTTTTGATCATTCTCATTGGCTGTGTGTTTCAAGCATTGCTACTTACGTTCGATCCCGGTTGGGTAACAACTGGTGATTTAATTTTTAATTAGCAAAATAATGTAAATATCTGTAAATAATTGTGTTCAGGTAACTTCACTATTAATCCGTCCTTGTTTTGTTATGTCCCCGTATTTTACTTGATTGAAATTGTAACTCATTTAATATGTCCAATACAAATGAATTGACCGGATAGTTCCGACCACTATTTTACTCTTTCAAAATTCATGGACATGCTCTCGTGGCAGCTAATATTATTTTAATACGCTTAATTTATTAAGCAACTCTTTTGCAATTTTTTCATACTAAATGCAATCCTTAAAATATAATTTAAATTCATAAAATGCAGTAAAAGTAATTAAATAAAGTTAGCTTATCACTTTTTAATAGTTCACAAAAAAACGAATAGATGGCAGGACCTCACAAACCATTGGTTCAAACGAGAGCATTAGACACGCCCACAGTAGGCGTCACTATGATGTCAAATAGTTGCCTTCCCCGCCTTCCGTCAGGCAGCGCGAGTACGAGCACACCTTATATATATATATATATATATATATGGTCTTCACTATCCTTGGGTGTCAAGTGTGTATTTCCTCAACTGGTTTGAGTTTTGGTTGCTGGAAAGCGGTATCAACTGAATAAACCAGGAATATCAGGAGTGATCCGAGGTACACTGTGATCAAGGAACTACAGTCACCCCTGTGATATAATTTAAAATTTGAGAACAACAATAAAAATAGCGAAACATTGTAATACATCTTAAATAAAATTAACAATAAGCAGAAATTCTAAAAAAATTAACATTTATGTAAAACTGTGGAAATTTGAGTTGTAATTAATTTAAAATATCGAATTCATCAATATAAAAATACTTTCATGGTCTACCTCAGTACTCCCCAAACCCATTCGTTCACTTTTAGCTAAAATGTAAACAATTTTAAAATCTCCTTGACATTGGATATTATAAAAAAGCGTACGGTTTGAAAAAAAAACCACACAAAGGATTTCCATTTACTTGTAAAAAAAAGTTTCGAGTCGCCTTTGTTGAGTCCTAACTTCAAAGCGCTTTGTGAGTTTGTCTCTATCCCGAAGTCTAACTTAAGTAGTTTGGAAAGAAGCACGTAATCTTGTATAAATATGCTAAAGTTTGTATATTCAAATTTTTTTTGTGCATTTTTAAACACGGAATCTAATTGAAAACTTTTAACTATTAGTTGCATTAAACTATATTTTCTATAAAGCAGTTTGAATGGGATTCTTTTTTTTTATTTAGTGAAGTGACTTGTGTTGTGGCTTTTTTTGCTGCGTTAATTATATTCCATCTTTTTTACGAATAAATGTAACTATTTTTATTTAAACAATAGTTTTTATGTTATGTGTTATTTTTTTATTTTTTATTATGTATATAATTATATTATTTTCTACTATAAAATTTAATTTCAAACTCTTTTAATTAATTTTTGACTACATTTTGAAATCCTATAAGTCCATAAAAATATTGTTTTAGGATTGGTACTTGTTTGTGTTTTTTTTTAAATATCTTGAAAGATGAGTTTTTGTAATTAAATTTAATATATGTATTGCTTGCATGAGGTGTTGAAGTAACGAAAAATGAGGTGTATAGAAACAGTAGGGGTGAATAGAAGCGAAACTTCAAAAATAGTTCTGTGCTATAGTGTTAAAAGACAAATAGGAATTTCATGAAAATAGTTGTTTTTCTATGTTGGTAGTAAATCAATCTAACAGGAATGTAATGAATGGTTATTAGGTTGCCAACATTGTCAGTTGATGTCTGGTTTGCAACAAGAAATGCATTTGATGTGGAGCTGAATTTGTTTACTTCGAACTTCATCTGTAAGTACCAATCTAATTTGTGTTGTTTTAATATAAGTGCATGTTGAGTACAACTACGGTACCGTTTAAGGAAGCGAAAGTTCAATTTTAAAGCGAAATGTAATCTAATTTGTTTCGGTTAATTGAAATACTCAGTGTTTCTATTCACATTCCGTAAATATATTTTTTGTATGCCATGAAGGAATAATGAGTTTTCAAACGTTTATTAAATCTTTCGCTTGGAAAAAGAATGTCCAATGTCAGGTTTAACCTTTTCTGTTATGGAAAAACTAAGCAATCATTTAGATTGTATATATGTTATGTTGGAGTCTTTTTTTTAAACAATCCCAAACAAATAAGTTTATTTTAACAGATGAGGATTCATGTTTTAGTGTAGGGAATGTTGTTCGATCGAAATCTCTTCATAACTTCTGGTGGCACGACTTCTAGATTTAAAGACGTATTCATTTTTAAAGACGATGCCAGTGACTTAATGTATTAATATTATTGGTAGATGTGCAAAAATGTTCATAAGTTACAATGCAGTTAATAGAGATGATTTTATTTCTTTATAACTATTAAATATGTAAATTAGAATAAAAAAAACATTAACTCTTCTTAATTTTGTTTGTTTGTTGTAGTTAATAAAACTTTTTCAACCACATAATAAAATTATATTCCCCTAGATTAAAAACAGATTTTCATCACATGTTTCGATTCATGCCCAAGAAATAGAAAAAAATAATAAAATTTACACTACTGTTCCTATTTACCCCTTTCTTAGGGGTGATTACAAATACAAACCCTTTCTTTTTTTTATTTACAAATAATGAGCTAGGTTCCAAAACTAATTATAACTTTAAAGTAAGGGCAAAGATCAATAATCCCATATAATTCTAATTTTTTTTTTTAACTTTCCACTTTTTTTATTTTTAAGTTACAAATTATTCATATCCACCCTAGTTCACGGTAATAATTACTTTAAGATTAAATGTGCTTAAATGTTTATTATTATTTAAATTTTTAAATGCCATTTTATTTCAAACTTGCTATAACGATTTGTTTGAAACCTTATTGTTAAAAAAATCAAACGATTAAACAACTTAAGATGTTTAACGTATAAAAAAAACTCACGACTTTATGAAACGAATTTTTCAAAATAGAAATCAAAATACTAAAGATGCCATATATAGGACTCTATAAAACACTTAAATAAATAGTCTTTTAAAGTAAACGCAGGAATAAACGTCGGCTTAGTGTGAAATTAAAGTGAAAGCTTCTGAATATAGCATCAAAACTCATTGAAATATTTTTGTAGACTATTGATAATGGCAATAAGAACGAATAATTATGACCTTTTAGCTAAATATTAAAGAATGAAATTTTATGCATCGTATTATCTGATTAATCTACGTATATTGCTTTCTTTTATGTATTAGATAAATATTTTTTTTATAACTTTAAACTTTAAACAAGCTAATTTCTAATTACAATAAATTGGATTTAAATTCATTGAAATGAACTTGTAGATATTTCAAATCACTTTCGAAAATACTTCACTATACAGAAAATAGTTTAAGAATTGCTATAATAAATTACCTCTTAGTTTACTAATACGTTTTCTAAACGAAAAAAAAAACCGATCATATTATTTTTGTCTGAATATATTATTTATAGGTCGTATTCATTGAATTCTGGCAAAACTTTCGTATAAATTATTATATTATTGTTTGAGTGATTTCTTCTTTTTATATCCAATCATCATCTATTACATTTTATTTTCCCCATGACATTCTGTAACGCATCAGAATATTATCAAGCTTTAATCTTGAGCTAACCATTTATTAGTTTTTTTTATCTACCTTTTGATAACTTATTTTGTATTGTTTTCCCGTCTCATATTTCAACCCTTTCCACGCTGCTGTTTCCTTTCAGGGGACAACATAACGACCAGTTATTTTGGTCCCTGTTCTTTCCAATAAACGAAACCAACATAATTTTGTGACATCCATAAGTTTTTAACTTGTTCTTTTGCATATCCAAAGCAAATGCTAGTTTTTTCTCTATATTAGCATACAAAAATTCTGTGAAAAAGAACAGAAAGAAGAATAACTGTTTTGTAGAGAAAACGCAAATGTCAAAGATGTTCTTGTGCAGATGGTTTTCACAGATAATTCTGTGATTGGAGCATACGAACCACGTGATTTTTATCCACCAATCGCAGAGCCATCTGCAATAGATCCCATTTCTTTATCACGACTGTGATGAATGCGCCTTATTCTTTTTGTTTTGTGCAGTTTTTATTTTTTCAGTCCCACTATTAATTGAGACTTTATTGAGCTGCAGAGTTTAAGCCTACTTGTTTTTAAATCTGAAAAATTAATATATGCATAAAAATAATATTTTAACACTTTGCACTCCGCGAATACTTTGCGATTTGTGTTCTTTCTATGGAACAGTTATTACCTTATTTACGTTCTTTTCCACAAATTTTTTTTATAATCATAAAGGGAAAAAAATCCTAATCTGTTTATATTTGCAAGAGAACAAGTTGCAAAAAAAGATTGATGTTCTAAACACAATATCCGTCTGTTCTCGTTTATTTTAAAAAACATTGAGACAAAATAACTGGTCGTTATGTTGGTGCCTGAGAGGCGCCTTACGAGTGCAAAGGGTTAAGTTAATATAAGAATTAGTAAAGTTTTATTTATAAATATTTAGAATATATATTTACAAAGGTAATATATATATTGCCAGTTTGTATATCCTTTTATAAAAAATATTTGCCTTGCAAATGACAGTTTATATACATATGTCTTATTTTATTCTACATCTGTCCCCTCTACTCTACTTTAAATTAAAAAAATCTACTTTTATAAAGTATCTGTATATTTATTTTATAAAATAATTATAAATATAATTATTAATACGCATTGAATATTGTAGTGTGACGCAAGTACGTCATCCCACTCATCTTTTTATTTTTCGCTCTGGTGGCAAGAACCCTAGATTGTCTCAATAGTACAGCCATCATAAAATTTTATGAAAGGTTGGTTTAACAAAGCGCCAGACTTCGGGGAGACAACAGTCCCTCAAAATTAAGTTATGTGATCCTTTTGTCTGCCGTTTACCAATGTGCTAGGTTAGGGGCCCAATGAAATCTAAGGCGACAACATACGGATTGCCCAAACTAACAAATGGACATTTGGTTCGTGACCTAAGGGCGGCCTTCACACCCCCACGTTATCTATCTATTGACACGAACTTCAGATTCTCATTGACATTCAACTGCAAGCATCTAATAGTGGATTCGGAGAGCTAATGTATCAGACATATCTTATATTTTAACTTATTGTTATTAAGCAATTTTAACTACTAATCGACACCCCCCTATCCCAGATGCATGGCGAGTCAATTCTAACTATTGTTCTCTTATATAATAATAAACCATATTTAATATTTATGTCTTTTCCATCTGTTTACAGACCGAGTAATAAATGTATTTAGCAATAGCTGACAGCCTCACAGGTAAACAGACGTTTCTGGTGCAAAAATACTTAAATTCATTCATCGAATATTTATGCCTTCATATTTTAATATTAAACGTTTTAACTTTGAATCATGACAAATACTTTACAGTAAATAGGCTATATTCTGTAACCACATACTATAAATTATGAAAACTGCATATAAATATACTAATTAAAGAATCGCTAAATGAAAACAAACCAATTTTTATAGATCAAGAATAAACATTTTCCTGAATCACCGAATGGAATTCAGAAACCAGGAGGGAACTGCGATCAACAAGTCCTTAGCCGCAACTCCTTGCCATTGTGAATGAACTTTCCCAGAATAACTAATGAGTTGTAAACATTCATTACTGAATGTTCGGCCACATTCGGCGAACAAGGCGATTGAGGGAGGAACTCACAATCGGTGCGTGTTCACAACAAAGAATAAACTTTGCCGTTCGCATTTGTCTTGCCCGAATTCTTAGATTTAAATTGGGGGGATTTTGGTATGGACTCATCAAAAGAGGTTATTGATTTAGTAGAAATTATTTTAGATAGGTTATGATATTTTCCTACTATATATTTATCGATTGAATGTAGGATTTTACTCCACGATGCTATGTAGGTTATAGGACGACGCGTGTCCTAGATATAGAAAACCGGATTCTGAAGTAGCGGGTTGTGGGTTAGAATTTCGACTTTGAGATTGCAACGAACTCATAATCGGAAGGTTTTCAGTTTCGTCTCTCGTCATCCAATAAAACATTTGCCTTGTATAAAGGAGTGATGTGGTTCAAACGTTTGGTTCAAGGTGTTCAAACGCTGTTGTTTAAATCTAATGTGGTTAAAACGTCCCCACGCCTACGGTCAGAAGCGTGGAGTGCCAGCTCAGGTGTTGATAGGCTGGTGATAGACTGGTAGATAGACTGGTAGATAGGCTGGTATATACAGGTGTTGTTCTTTTAATTTGACTATGGTTCAAAATTACGAAGGGCAGTGTTCTCGAGCCATTAGTCTATTGTGTAGCTCTAGAAGCAACATTAATACATCAACTAACAAACCATTATTTAGTTTACTCAAATAATCTGACGCTCAAGCGATTTCGGAAATTGTAAAGTTTTAACTTTTTTAGAAATTTAATTCATTTTCCATTATTTTTTTTTTGTTTATATATTTTTAATTTGTAATTTAGTGTAAAAGGATAGCTTTTAACTAGTACTTGAAATCTTTAAATTTTAAGATATTGTAAAATCGAATATTTTTATGAATTAAAAATTGAGTGAATTACTGGAAAAACTTTAGAAACTTGGACGTGGAATCACGTCCATGAGCGTCAGAGGGTTAAAATATTATATCACAAAACTGCACGACCGTTTAAATATTTATGAAGCTTATAACTACATTTATATTTTACAATTGATTAATTTTTCTATATATTTCTTCCACTACACTAACATCCACCAAATGCATGCTTATTTAGTATAATACTTTTCACTGGTTGAAATATTTTGTACTCACTTTGTCGAATTATATAATAAGTTTCAGTTATTTTAACACTTAATTTATAGAGTTCAAATCAGATATAAAATAAGAACGACAAATCATAAAAAGATTAAAAATTCTAAAGATATTTTCAACTAATTTTATTTGTTTTTAAATATAGAAATAATAGTTTTCGAAGAATAAACTAAACCTTTGAGGAAAGTTTTTATTCAATTTTTTAGCGGAAATGTATTTTATGTGGGATACCACATATTTTTAAGAAGCTTTGCAAACATTTATAAACTTATTTTATGTAAAAAAATTAGAAATTTAACTGTTGAAATAGCTTTTTAAAGAAAAAGTCGAACTTTTGTTTTAGATTTTATACAAACGGTAAAACTATTTCTACACAGCGCCGTTTATTACTGCAAATCGGTTTTATGTATTTTTACAGTTTAAAAATCATGAAATGACCTGTTTTAAATATCATGAAATGAACAAGCACATAATATGTACACATATACCGTGTATTACGCGTATCACCCTCGTCGTCGTTGGATTTTACATAACTCGCTACGCATCAACAATTCTATAAATATTCACATTATTCTAATTCATTTAACAGTGAGTGTATACATTGTAATGCGACAGTAGCAGTCCAACAAAAGAATCAACATATACTTGTAAAATTGAAGTGTTTATTCTGGAAAATTAAAAACTTTTTAAAAAATGCATTTTTTTGTTCAACATTCCTTTATAATACTTGCAAAAAAACATTAATTTCACATCTTGATGAGTTTTGGCACTAATTACTTTTGCGGCGAACTCCAGCGTGTTTTGATATATTAAGATTTCTTGCATTTTATTGGGTTGTTTCATACAATTTGTTGACTATGGATGTTCCCTTTTGTCTGGTGCCATGATAAGCGTAATGCCTTTTTATAGGTTACAAATAAGCAATAAATGTTGTGTCCAAAAAGGAATCTATGCTAATAGCCACTTGTTTTAAGATACCATATGCATAAATCGAAAAAAAAATGCAAACCACCCATTCGTATCATAGAACCCAACACCGAAAGTTCCCGACCTATGATCTTTCATTGTTGATTTTGTTGTAATCTTCTATTGCAGTGTGAGGACCTATCCAAGGATAGGTCCTCACACTAAGCCCCCCATACAATCCATTACAAGGATTTACCCCAAATTCATTTCCCGAACTTCTATTGATTGTACACTAATGCTGGGGATAGCAACATCACCCAAATAAAAAAAAAACTCTCTTCTTCTGACGAATGTGTTCCTTGATGGATTGCACTTAAAGAATTCACGAAGAGATTTCCCCCCCAAGTTTAAGAGATATGCCGATAAAAGCCATTTCCTGGTCCAGTCAGGAGAAAATTTCCGTGGGAAAAAAAATCGGGGGAAATCTCCTTTTAGCATGAAAAATAAATGTTTTCGAAACATTTAGCTGAAAGCTTTTTTTCCTAAGCTGACGATACGTACAGCTTATTTCACATTTTGACTTATTGTTGTTTCTCGAGATAAAAAAAAAAAACTCGCTTTGTCAATTTATTCATTTGTGTTTCCTGCGGGGGAGATTTACGGTTTTCTCCGGCTGTCCTCACCTGGGAGTACTTCGTCATTAATCGTGGTTTATCTTGAGGTGTACGTGTTGCTTAATTCCGGATATTGAAAATCCCATTTTATGGAGAGAGTCCAATATTATGGTTTCATATGGAGAAGAGTTAAGTACTATTTTATTCAATTGTTAAAATTCTTTAAACATAGAGATATCGAGGTTTTAAATATTAATCTTTTCCGGTCCAATTGATTTTATAATAGTCAACTTCAAACACTGAGCTAAAATAATAATTGGAGAGTGGGGGGGGGGGGTATTCTAGCGTGGAAATGAATACAGTTCCTAAGCCTATAGGCCCTATAAGCTTAGGAATTGTATTCATTTCCACGCTAGAATACCCCCCCCCCCCCTCCTACTCTCCAATCATTATTTTAGCTCAGTGTTTGAAGTTGACTATTATAAAATCAATTGGACCGGAAAAGATTAATAGTATAGGGCAATAAAACATTCCACGCCTAGCAGAGTCGTGTCGTCGCATACAGTTCTTGAGTTTAAAAAGCTATTATCTCGCAAATTTTAATATAAATTATTTTTGTCATCTAATAGCATCAAGTACGTTGGCGATCTAAAACTTTCTTAAGATTGAAATTCCTCACAACGCTTGCTTTTTAATACATTTGACGAATCTCATAAACCCCTAAATATATGTTTGGTATACTAAGATTAATATTCATCTACATGCACAACTGTTCCGTAAGAAGAACGTAAATTTTATACATGTTCCTCGAGTACAAAAGGTTAACCCTTTTCACTCCAAGAACACTTTGCGATTTGTGTTTTTTCTATGGAACAGTTATTCCTCTTTACGTTCTTTTTTACCGATTTTTTTATTCTCATAAAGGGAAAAAAAATCCTAACCTGTTTTGTTTTTGCAAGAGAACAAGTTGCAAAAAAGATTGATGTTATAAACACAATATCCTGCTGTTCACGTTTATTTTAAAGGACAGGGAAACAAAAGAACAGGTCGTTATGTTGGCGCCTGAGAGTCGCCTTCGGAGTGCAAAGGATAAATATATCGTAAGTCTGTTTTCGTGATTTTATACGAGAAACCCAACTTGCATCATTCAATTACGCGGACATAAGTTTTAAAGTTGTTTTTACTTATAATTGGGAATGTAATTCAATATTTATTGATCACACTTTATACAGATCAGGAGGCAATATATAAAAGTAATAATGAATGTTTCTTTTCAAAGGAGTCCGAGGCAGAATTCGTAATTTACGAATAATCTACGAAAAACTAGAATAAAATATTTGTTTGCACTTAATTGGGTGAATGCAAACATATTTATCTCTAACACAAAACTTTTCAGATTTGTATCGAAAGAAAATAAAGTTTCCAGCAGAAAGTCTATCTAAGTATTTAGTTAATTTCGGAATTTATAGAAGATCTTAAATATTTATTGTATTAAAAATATACTTTATATTAGTATTAGAAAGTAATAATAAATTTTTAACAAATACAATATATTTAGTTATTTTATAAAATTAATTTAAAAGATAGGTAATTAAATTATTTATATCGTTCCTTTGTTTTGAATTTATTTTGTACAAATTTTAATTATAAAATTTGAAATTCTAAAATAATATGTTAAAATATATTTAACCCTTTTTGGTAAATGTTTGAACTACTTACTAAATAATGATTGTTTTCCATAACATAAATAAATGTAATGAATGTTTAAAATTGCACATTGGGTAATTTTTTTAATAAAATACAAACACTAGGACAGCATATAATTTGACACTGCAATGTTTTCTGCATTACAAAGACAGTCACGAATTGTTGGAGGATGACCATTGTTTAGACCGATTAAATTATCATTGTTAACTACCGATAGTAAACCATTCTTTTTACTATACTTAAACTATGTTTGTTGCCACTAAATTAATCGACTTGTTTTAAATATAAGCGAAATAGTTTGGCAAAATAATGTTTTATTATGTCAATTCAGCTAAATAGGATACAGCAGCCAAACGGAGATATTAGCTCACTTCCTACAGTAGCAACCTGTTAACAATTGCGTATTACCCACAATTATGTCATAGAACTCGCAACTCCCAACAATATTCACAATCGCATATTAATAATATAGTAATAGCTTAGTAAAATTAATAATAATCACATTATCAGCATAAGTAATAATATAGTAATATTAATCATAAAATGGTCTATTGTTCATATTCTGAAGTGCACATTATATCGGGAAATATAGCGTGAACATAGTAAAAATAAAGATCTTTTATTCTAATGCAATATTTTTTTTTCTCCGTAGCATGAACTACGACGCCGAGCCTATGGTAATATCAACATCAATGTATGAAGTGATACACCGGCATAGGATATTTTGCAAATGAACATGTAAGTTTTTTTTTATTATCCTGTATGCATTTTAAGATTTAATTACAATAGAATGTGAACAAATGATTTAAATTGGCCTTAAAATCACAATTTAGCTGATGTAAGAGAACCAAAGAATATGAGTGAAACTTTTACTCTACATGTGCCATACTAAATATTTAATTAAATAATTTACATAAAATGCTACAAGATTAAAGCGAAAAAAAGTTTCAGAAGTTAAAAAATTTGTTTTAATTGAAAAGTCTGTAAGAAATTAGATTATATAGACACCATGGAAGTAAAAAAAGAAAATTACAACCCAAATTTAATTAGCAGCATTTCAACGCATAAACTTTATACAGCCTACATTATTCTTTAGAATAAATTCTAACAAAATCAGCAAGTTAACAGTACGGAGTTGAATTAAAAACAAAAACTAATCCATGACGTCACGTACTTTGCTGATCCTAATTTGTTAATTTATTCCTTATAATTTAAAATTCAATTCGAAAATACGTGCGTATTATTACAATAAGAAGAAATTATTAGTTTATGTTTAACCAATTAAACATTTTATATTGTTAAAATGATATGATTCATTCATGATAATTCTCTCGTGAGCCTACTTTGAAGAAAATTCTAAAAGATGTATTAATCCTTACTAAATACAATCGATATCACTACATTAGTTTATGCTGGTCACTACAATAGTTAATGCTTCTGAAATAGGAAAAAGTGCTTCAAACGTTTTTGAAACTAAATACTCAATTTTCTACTGTTTCACATTAATGCGATATTTATATTGGAACTTAATTCAGGTTTGAATAATTCTATGTATTTGATATTTTTTAAATGACTGATAATGTGTATAATATTAACGGGAAGTTTTAAAATACTTTACTCAAAAAATTCAATTATATATTTATATAAAATTATTATAAAAATATTATATAAACATTATAAAAATATTTATGTTTCGATGAATTATAGATTTTTGATTAAAACATGTTTTTAAAAACTACTTGAACTATCCATTTTTTAAAAAACACATAAAAGGTGTACCTCAGTTATCAACTACCATATATCTAACGACCCAGCAAGATAAAGTTTTCCTAATAGACGACATCCAACAAAATCTTTAGGGAAAAAAACTAAACAAATCTTTAAAACGAATACATAACAGCACAGAAAAAAGCCACACCTCTAAGTAGAATCGTACAGTTTTAAGACGTTCAAGAAGCAAAACGTTGTCCAAACCCGTGGGGAACAGACAACGACGAGTGCTTTAAAAAGAATCGCCAAAGTTCACCAATTTTTTTGCCGAATCGACGAACTTATCGAAGTCATCGGGAATCTGATGACGCAGTCGAGTACAGTTTAGTATCGTGGTTAATACTCCCTGTGGAAATATGGGTTCTGATGGTTTTGTTGAAGGGGGTGTCAGAAAATGAACAGGAGGGTTAAGTGGATCGATTCCGAAGTAGAGAATTCGATTTGGGATCGCAAATCGAGTGGATTAGGGAATAATCGAGTGGTTTGTGGATATGGGAAAACGATGCTTTCTGGGTTCTTAATGGTTGTGTCCCTGAAGGACTATGATAGTGTTATGAGGAAATGTGTTGTTTATGTTTGAATGAGAGTTTCTACGTCTATAAATTCTCTCATATGTATTAATCCCTCTGTAGTGCGCTGCGTACCGTAACAATGTTGTAAATATCGAACAAAATATTCATAGTATTTATATAGCAAGATGTGTGTTCGTAATAAATTAATTCTGCTATACAACTTTTTAGTTGATTTTTTTTATGTATCTTGCATAATTTATGTATCTTGTATAATTTTCAAGATAAGCATGCTAACTCCTGATTTTTCTGTTAGTGATGCTGTCTAATGGAATAGCTATATACTCTTTGCTCTACCTATAGACATAATTTTATTTTTACTTTCGCTTTTGACTTTTAATAGTTAAAAGAGTGTCAATTGACTATTGGGAATCCCGTAGGTTATCACACGTAACGTTTTACTTATTTCTTAACCTACACCAAATACACAGAAATACACATGTTATGTATGATCTAGTCCATATTTTGATGTTTTCACTAGTCTACTAAGTTCGAGAAAATGATTTTTAGAAAGTCCTCTCTGTGTCTATAGACTAGAATTATCGCTTTCGCAAGTAATGGAGCCATCGCGGTTGACTGGAGGTACGAAATTCGGCTAGTTCGGATTGACGCGACAGGTTTGATAAAATGTTAAGATGTAGCGCTCTTGTGATAGTAGGGTTGCCAGATTCGTTACTAAATTACAAAAGTCGTTTGAAATTATCCTTAATTACCACCGGCGTCTACACGAGACTACTGCGCGTTAAATTTGATCCTGGTCCAATATTCTGTTCACGTCATCTGACCATGGTTTAAAAATACGAGTATCTATTCACTGGCATATCCTTTGAGATAGTCCCCGAACCGTCGCCAATAGTTAACTGTTCAGTTCCACTGCGACATAAATTAACTACCCAACCAACCTTAAGTAATGGTCCAGAAAAAGGAAACAGAATCGACATAATTTCTTATTTGTATACGTATTTCTAATAGGTTGGTTGGTGTTTTAACGTCACACTAGAGCTGAACAAGGGGATATTGGCGACGGTTCGAGATCTGTCTCGAACGAAATACTTGTAAAGACAGCACCATACCTTTCAACCACGGCCAAATGACGAGATCAACATGTGAACTGGCATACACTGCAACCTCAATAGGCACCAGGTCATTGTACCATGACCATATTTATCGTGCAGCAGTCCCTTATACAATGGCGGTTATTATTATGCCGCGATTAGAACGAATTTGATAACCCTCGTATTGTCAAATCGTGTTGACACAATTCGCGTCTCGAACCGTTCGGCCACCACAGTCCTACTTCTCATGGGAGAAATAGAATTTTGTTAAATGTTGTACATCATTTTATTCTTGTGTGAACTGAAATCCTTATTCTAACAGCTGTTGTTTCTAAAGTTTAAATGTTTTGTACCCACACGATTTGCAGCTTTTAATGGTTAATACATAACTATTCCCACATTTTAACCCTTTACACTCAGCGAACATCTTTGACATTGCGTTCTTTCAACGGAACAGTTATTCCTCTTTCTGTACTTTTACCCACACTTTTTTATGCTCATAGAGGGGAGAAAATCGTAATATGTTTCGGATCTCAAGAGAGCAATTTGAAGAAAAATAAATCGATTTTTTTTTAATCTCAAAATCACACCGTTCTCGTTTATTTAAAGAACAAGGAACCAAAAGAACGGGTCGTTACGTTGGCGCCTGAGAGGCGACATCGGAGTGCAAAGGGTTAAACCTCAATCTTTCTAAGACATTGCAATTATTCTTATACTTAAAACCATATAAGTATTTCCTTGATAATTGAATAATAAAAGGCAACATTCTTCAATGATTTCTACTTATTTCTTAAACGAATCGTATAGTGTAGTTTCAATGGTATTCCCTTTCGAAATAAATTATATACGCTAAAAAAATATCATGGATTTAGCAAATGTTTGTTTTTATTTATTACTGTATTTAAATATAAAGTTTTTTTCTTTCCATATTTATTAAAATGAAATTACTTTTTTTTTAAATTCAGTTATGTAAAATAAAACTAGATGAATTAAATTACAATTAAAACCTGGCTAGAACCATGCTTTTAACAATAGAGGAAATTATCTCATTTTCAATTGACATGCATAAAAAAAATATCCAGAGAAAATAAAATCAACAAAAAGTTAAGCTTAGCAAAAACATTAGGTCTTATTAAAATCAAGGTTTTTGTGGCTTTGAAAGCGGATTTAAAGATAAAGAGAAAACAATGGTTCTAAGAATTAAAATTATCTCGCCTAAACAAGGCTGTTTGGCTGATAAGAGGCGTTAAAAGTTTAATTTACTAAAATCCCAAATCCTTTTTTCAGGATTTGCAGAACGCTAATGAGAAAAAAAAAAGGATTTTAGGAAATCCTTTAAAAAATAATGTAACGCTCGAGTTGAATCTCAAAAGACAAAGTTTTGAACACATTCAGTAAGTCCATTCAAAATTTGCGTTCGAAAGAAGTACTAGATTTATATTCGTTTATGAAAATTATTGGAATGATTTATTTACATGTGTGATATTTTTTTTAAATAGAACTTTGATTAAATTCATCGGAATCTAAAATTGTTTCGTAAACTAATTATAATCAACTATATTTAGGATTTTTTTAAACGTTTGTTTAAATTTTGCGAGAAAATCCATACAGCCAAACAATAATTTTAAATGGTTAAAATAGAGCTTCTCTAAAACAAATTTTGCTAATTATTTTTTTATGAAATTTTGTATGTTTGTATGATTCACAATTGTTGTTTATTCGAACACAACACGTCAACAACTGAAAACTTGGGTGCAAGAACCAGGCAGTCCCACTTTTTTCTGATTTATACATGATCAATTATTCTTAATAAAAAATCTGCTATTGACCGGTGCAAGAACTAGATAGCTCTAAAGAAATGGATATAGATATATCAATTGAAATAAGCTGTGATTTTGTAGCATACGACACGTACAGTGTTTTTCGCTCGCCCTGTACAATGTTGTAAACTGGAGCTGTCTGCTTCTTACACCCACATCTTCAATTTTATTATAATTACTTACTTATATTAAAGGATGTAATAAAATATTATAAAGCTACTTATTTTAAGTAAACTTATCATCGGGTACGTACTCAAGATTTGATCTCAACTTAAAAGGTAATTAAAACACATCTAAACATCAAGGGTGAGGCAAATGTAAGTAAGTTTCAGGCGTGAATATAGAAAATTGTTTCTTTGGGACAACAATTTTTTGGCATGAGCATTTTTTCTTGAACATTTGACCCATTTTTTAAGACGGCCAACTAATATTGACATTTACATAGAGCAGTCGGCTTGGGGATTTTATATCACAACCTTTTAATGATAGAACGTGCAGGTGATAGCCCTGCTCGAAGGACATTCTGGAAGCACTTTTGTACAGGGATTCGCACCAATTATTAGCGGCAGGACATGCGTTTTGCATTTATTTTGATCTTAGAATAGTGAATTAAAAAAGCTAAGTTGTCAAAAACACCAGTGCTATGACGCGCACAAAGTGGGTTTTACAAATTCAATTTACTTTGTTGGATAACAGACTTCCAAATCTTCAAGTTCACGTAAAACAAATTACATTTGGAATTTATGAACTGCTTTTTTCGTGCGTTTGTTTCTGGTGGTAATAACGGCCGTTTTTCCAGAAGAAATGATAAATCTTCTAGAAGGACGTTGTACTTTAGAACATTAAGACTTTTTTTTAAAAAAATCAAAGTATCAAAATTTAAAATACACTTAGTATGAATTAAAAATAGAGTTGTTTTAAATTGTTGATATTTTATTCAAATAGACTTGTAATTAAATTCGACTTTGTTTTATCGTAAGCTAATTTTCAGTGTTAAACTATTTTGCTCATTTTATTTTCCATAGCAAGTCATTTCCCAACAAATCATCAGTTATCGAAAATCTTTGAAGATTTCCAAGTAATTAAAGTAAAGTTAAGTAAATGCGCCTTGAGGAAAAATCTAGTTAATTTGCTAAAAGTCTTCACAGTAAGATTTTTAAGGAGCTATTGATCCAATTTATATAATCAGCGTAATTAATTGCCTCCCACATTCTCAACACAAATTAGTATTTTAAATTTAATTTCTTGTTCAATAAAAATATTGTTTTAAATAGTTGAGTAGCTGCGACGTGATATTAAACTAAGTTGGAAGTTTTAAGTTAAAAATATATCAATGAATAATTACATTGATGTACACAGCCAACTTTCTTGTCGTATTGATAATTAACAGCAGTTAAATTTTTAATTTTTCACCAGCCTTTATAAAGCAACTAAATGAATCGTATAAAAACGGCCCAACATTATTTAATAACTTTTTAAATCCTATTAACTAAATTCCTAACTTCATATTTTTTTTAATTAAGAAGATGAATTCATCTGTGCCATGTGCGATGTCCTAGTAATTGTTAAGCATGTTTTTATAGACTTGTCAGCTTTTATACTGATCACTCTATGTAATGTTAAGAATTTAATTCGTTCAATTGAAAAAAATTATACAATCTCCAATTATTCTCTTTCGTAACCCAAATTGGTTTATGTCCTTAAATTTAACCATTTTTATTTTAATCAATTATGAGAAAACTAAATTTATAGTATTAAACCTTGTGTTCCGAACACCTAGTGTTTGGGCCTTAGCAGTTTTTGGTCTGGTAAACCCTAGGTTTTTTTTGTGTGGATACTTCGTATTCGCGTCTACTCTTTTTTTCGTTTGCGGTAAGTTCTAACTCTTTTAGCACTTGCCAGAAGTTTAGACTTTTTGTAATCATTTAGTTTGTGTTGAAGTTTTCTGTTTCTTCTGCCGCAATTGAATTTTAGACTTTCTATATCATATAGGGTAACAGAAAAATGTGTGATAAACACATTGAGATGGGTAAACAACCTTGGCGCACTGTCGGCGTTTGAGTAAGTTTATCGGATTAGAACCGTGATAAGTGGATACTACCGGTAATTTTTATCGGCGTTCAGCGTTTAAAGGTTAAATAAACTACAAGTGTTCAACGTTTGAAATTGGTAATAAATGTTGCAGTTGAGTGCCCGAGTTGCAAAGGGAGCTATATCCAGTATTAAGAGAGATACCATTCCACACTTCCTCAATATCTAGTATAATGGTATTGTGTGGTTAATATTTTAAAATGTATATTTATCATAACTTATATTAAATCTGTCGAAAATACCTATGTGGCCTAAAACAAGAAGGACAAATGTCCTATGTTAAATCAATGAGGCATTGGTCCTTCTTGTACCATGCCACACACGCCACGCTCTCGACTGCAAAGGGTTAATAAAAATATGTTGACGCCCAAGTGACGTCATTCTTTTAAATGGTGTTGGATAAAGAACAAGCTAACGAAAGAAAAGCGTCTTTTACGTTCAAGAACATGCAGTTCTCGTTCAATTGGAAGAACAGAGAGCAAAAAGAAGATCTTTATTTGGATGACTTATAGTCAGTACTCAAGTCTAAAAGTTAAGTATCAATTGCGTCACTATACTTCCAGACAAAATATCGACTCAAATCCTCAGACATAATAAACTATTACAAAATATTTTTCGCATTTTTCCTGATTAATTTATTGCCTATATGCGATTTAATTATCTGTTATTTTCAAAAAAGGTTCACACGCACGCACGCGTTTTTGTTTTTGACATTTCAGTTCAATATAGTCACTAAACTTACTTTACTCAGTTTTCGTGTAAACTAAAACAGCGATCTAATATATTTCAAACTGATATAATTGAGAATTACTGTGTAATAGAACATTTAGATATTTTTTATTTAGATTTTGGTATTCGGATAATCCAAGTGTGCTCTTTCAAACTGTTGCAACGTCTTTTCATGTCATAAGACTAACATACTTTATAAACTGTAAAAAATTTGAAAAAAAAGTGTATAAAATCATATAATTCTCAACTTCATGTGACAATTAAGTCAAAGGAATAGCACGTTTAAAGTTTCAGACTTTATGTGGAGTGGTATGAGGTTTTTTGTGAAGTACATATAACCAGAACGATTGTTTGATTTTTTTTTGATTTTTTATTTACTAAATTATCACAAAATTACTGAAGCACCATATCTGAGCAAAAACATTGATTGAATGAGCTACAGGAGCACGCATTGAAATAGATGCTTAATTCAGACTTTTAAGCATTATTCCTCAAAGTTTTAATTATAATAAGACCTCCTGTTATTGCGATAAAATGTTGGAAACTTGTTCTTCTTTACTCTTCGAGAATACTTCTTTTGTCGGTGATAAATGTGGCCTGGATGGCGCTTTGATTGGCGAGATTGACGTGATTGGCGACCCTCTTCCTCGATCTGAAGAAAATCTGAAAAAAAAATGGTATATTATGCACAGAAAATATATTTTTAATATAATCTTACATAGAAAAGAGAATATATTGTGATGAGTTATACTAAGAGTATGAAAAAACTGTTTTAATGGTCCCTTTCACGTAAAAAAAAAACGGGCAGGCACGGTCCCCAATGTCCACGCGGTATGGTTTACAGATGTTTTGTACACGCGTTTGCTCGGCCTGCTGCTTCTTTGACCGAAATTTCACCCATCCACCCACGTGGTACAAAGGTCAGATGACGGAGTGGATTAGTTGCCTAGTTGAAGCGACCATTTTCCTCTACACGATGGTTTGTCCTCATGCTGATTTGATCGGGAGTTATGGGAATCTGTCTTTTTATACTATGACTCGTTGTGGCGATATTTCCGTACTGAGTTTAAAGACGTTGTTCGCGCCAAACAGAGAAAAACTTATAACTTGAAACTTCGTTCGTCACGAGCAGGGTCTAATCTAACGAGCAGCCTTGGCTTAATTGAACAGTCTTACCAAAAATGGTCAGTCGCAAAATTTAACAAATTGCAATAAAACACACGCATAATTAAATTGATTCCGGAAATGTGAATATTTATCATATTATTAAATTTAAGTATTATTATGATAATTTATTTATGAATTAAGTAAAAGGTATATTAATATTGATAAAATTCATAACTATTATTAGGTGAAAGTTCCATCAAATCATGTTAATACGTTTTGATACATTTTAATACACCTTCCATTTATTATATTTTCTGTTCAAAGACACACGATTCCAGCGCCTATTGAATATCGTATTAGTGTGAGTTTCAAGGTTATCGGGGTTTCGAATTAAATTACAATAGATTTTTTTTTTTTAGAGACCAGAGTTCCAAATTCCGAAAAAAATTCTAAAGTATTTTTTTATGTAAGATGTGTATATAATTTCAAAGTAGTAACAGGAAGAGAACACTTTTTTACACGTTTATATATCACAATCTACCATTTATCGTATGCACCTTTGATTTCATTTTACTCAAATCAAAATAAAATTTTTGCAAACTTGTTTATGGAAGTACTAAGGCTTTGTAGAAAATGTACTTAAAACTAGGCTGTTAATAGTTTTTGAAACTTTAATATTTCTCTTATAAACGTAATAAGAGCTTTGTTAAATTAAATTATACATTTCTTTGCGAATTAATGAATATAAAAATGTGAATGTTTTTAAAGAAATTTAGGTATTGAATATAAAAATATTTATTTTTTTGTAAACAACTATACACAAATTTGCAAATCTCTTCCTAAATATTCAGTATATACTTTCACAATTTAATTAATTAATTTTTTTAAATAACATTAAACAATGAAGGAGGAGTAGTGTTTTTAAATAAAGCATATTTATGCTTAAAAAATGCAACAAAAAAAAATAATAAAAATATTTAAAAATAATTATTATATTCATTGATTATTGTTCAGAAAGATATGTTTTAATAGTACACAAAAAATTGTATTTCCGAAATCCTTAATAAAAATATTATGTTTGGGGGCTCGGGTCTCCCTTAAAAATCGCTTGCTGTTGAAGTGATTTGTTGATAACATAGAACTCAATAACGTGAAGTTTGTAGAAAACTAATAAAAATTATATCTAACGGTTTTCTATTGCCGACTTCGAAATTTGTGATACGAATTGGGCAATTGTTTAAGGTATCGGACGCCGTTAATCGGAATCGTGAGTTGTAATTTTTGTTTGGAATAGGTTCTCTTCAAGAGTGCTATAACTCCAATTCCATTTACAGAAGTTTACTAGAATATTTTAATATATGTTTAGTCAATGTATAAGGATAAAGGAACTGGCAAAGCATTCTGCGACACTAGTTAAACGCATAGGTAGGAACAGTCTGAGAAGAAGACTTACCGTGGAAGTTACTTTCCTGGTCGGTAGTCGTGGACACGGTCACGTATACAATATTTCCGCTGCCAGTGTTCGCGCTTCTTGGCGACATTTCTGTTGGATTGTCCTCTCTCTTGCGTTCCACCAACGAATCGAGAGCCTCTGCTATTTCTTGATCAAGATTCAAACCTTCCCCACTGGTGCTATTTGGAATGACATTGTGTTCTGTGAGCAAAAGTGAAAAAAAATATGAGTGTCCTTATTGTCCATAAACAGTTACTATATAGAATATGTAGTAAGTTAACAAACGGATTTAAAATAAAAACTTGATGTGTAATTTTATACCAAATTTCTAAAGCTCTTTTCAAAATACGCATAAAAATAAGAAATTTCCACATTTCACTTCCAGAATAACTTTTTAAAAAGCGTTTTAAGTGTATCATCATATCGATATACATAAAATAGTGTGGAAATTTTAAGTTATGTGTGTAAATTTATAATTTAGACTATTTTTTCACTAGTTGGAAAATATGAAATTGGGATATATATTTGATTAACAAATTTTTGTGTAATATTTAAATGAGATTTTTGAAATTTTACTGAAAGAAAATATTTTGTAGTACATCCTACATCAATGCAGTAGTACCAAGCTGTGCTTTGTTTGGATACAATTTTTCTTCTTGCACTTGGTATGGATTTAACGGTGACATAGCCTACGAAATGCAATACGTGACAGTTTTTAGAATACTTTATGGCTTAAATGAATCATGAACAATAATTGTCCATAAACATAATTTGTATAATCGATTTCGGTTCTTAGCATTCATACGTATGTGGTGTGTAAAACTTTTCACAATCTTTTTTGAGGGATTTAGGTCAAACACTTATATTTTACCCCCTCTCTCTGAAAAAAAATACCTAAGTAACAGTTAAAAGTAACTGTTATTTGGCAATAATATCGCAATAATTGCCGTTCTTTTAGAGTAACAGCTAAGCTCATCCATACTCAAAATATATCAACACATCATATACCCACCAATCTGTCTGTTGGACATGTGTGCTCCGATACTATTTTGTTCATTATTATTCAGTTCAGATGTCTCATTTGTTACTGCATTTACATTCTTTTTAGCTATTCCATTCGATGTTCCAATGCTATCTTCTTCCCTTTTCAAAGACTGTCCATCAAAAGCTGTAGTGGTAATTATGGGGTCGCTTCCGAATCCAATTCCTGTTGATACAGAAATATCCCTTTGTTGTTTCCCTGTTGTAACGGTTGGTAATTCCGACGATCTCAAACTTTTACCATTCTTCATTAATTTACTAACATCAATCAGTGCACCTGATCTTTTGCTTATGCCATCGATGCTGCCGTCATTTTGCAAGATATCCCTTGGGTTCATCACATATTCGTCATAATCCTCAGCATCGGCACTTTCTTCAGCATCCATCATCGATTCAGGATTGTCCTCTGTGGCAAAATAATATTCGTTGTCACTGTCGTCGTCAGTGTATTCTGCATTTTTCTTATTTTTAGTGGATTGCGATTTCTCATCTGTATCAGTGTCCAGTTTCCCGGGTTTTAATAAATTGCTGTTTGAATTCCCATGAGGTTTATTTTCTTCGTTATCTTGCCTCGAAAACAACCTTTCTGGAGTTTGACGAACTTTCACCGATGCTTCACTTGAGTTGTCGATCTTCTTCTGCTTCTCAGAATCAGCGGCCTGTTCATTGGGGAACTTGCTTTCACCTTTCTCTTCCATGTACGCTTCGTGGTAGTTCTGCTTGTTGTCTTTAACTTCCATCTTCTTCTCGCCAAAGAGACTAGAAGTCCCGTTCGTCACAATTCCGTTACTTTTGAGAATAGTTTTGGATTGTCTTTCAACCTTTTCTTCTCTCTGAAACTCGCCAATATTGTTCACATTCGGAAGAATGGTAGAAAATTCGTAAAAATTTCTCTGACTTTCTTGTTGTCCCCTGGGATCCGGTACTGCGTTAGACTGGTGGCCGCCTCTCGTTTTCGTGTTCAATTTTGTTGTGGGAAATTTATCGAGGTCTTCCAAAATGTTTTCTTTCTTTTCCTCTTGTTCTCCAAGATCTATGAAGTCATCAGACGACTGTTCGGGAATGTCCTTGTTGTCCTGGGAATCCATGAACGAGGATTGTTCTCCATATTGGTTTTCATCAATTGGCTGCTGGTCAGAATATTCGTCGCCATTGGGTGATTCCAAATTTTCGGTCTCGCCCCCCATTTTATTTGCACCAAAATTCCTTGCACCATTTATACCTTGAGATTCGTCGCCATTGGGTGATTTCAAATTTTCAGTCCCCATTTTATTTGCGCCAAAATTCTCTGCTCTATTTAAATCTTGAGATTTGTAAGTTATAGGTTGCGGCGAAGGTTTTGAATCCATTGGTCTTGGGCTGGTTTTTAACAAATTCTGAGATTTTTCTTTGTTTTCTGCAGCAGATGAATCTTTGATATTGCTTCCTGGTGGCTTTTTGAACTCATCTGTTTTAAAAGTGTTCGATTGTTTATTAATACTGATTTCCAATGGACTGCCAGGTCTATTCCCACTTAGTCCGGTGTACCAGGCTTCTTTTTTATCAACGAAATTTCCGTCTGCATCGTAATACATTTCTTCAGTTGTTTGCGGATTAATCTGGCCACTGATGCCTGATTCTTCAGAATAGCTCTCAGCACTTTCCTTATAGTTTTCATTTTTTTCGTTTTCATACTCGTTTAGATAATAATCCTCGTCATCTTGTTCAGCAGCACTGCTCTCATTCTGTTCTCCACTATTTTTACTTGGAGGTACCATTTGTGGCTGTTTAGTCAAATGTATGCTGTCCACGATCTTTTCTTTTTGATTTTCAACAACGTTGGTTTCTTTATTAGTTAGACTATCTTTTACAATCGTTTGCTTCGTTTTCAAGCCTTCATAAGTTCTCGTCCCCTCATTGAAAACTTTACCTTCTGGTTCATTACGTTTTGAAATTGTAGTATCAGTTGGTTTATTGCCGATCGCGTTATCTGATTGAAATTGTCCAGGATACGGCGTGCTAGAATCACTATTTTTATCATCACTGGATCGAACTTGTGTTTCACGTTCATCTACGTGGTTCTGTTCATTAAGCGGAACGTATTTTGCATTCTTAAAGTGCATCGAATCAGTATGTAGATTATCAGCATTAGGGCTATCATTCTGGGAAGATGACCTCTTATTGTTTTCCGCAATGGAATTCATTATTTCCTTTGGCACATCAAGAGTTGGCATCACATATTCTTGAATGATCGAAGTTGATGTTTCTGTTTGAGTATCGGAAGTGTTTGATGGTTCAAAAGAATTCGAACTGTTTTCTTTTTGCGACATATTACTGCTTGCATCCCTTTCCGGTACTACAGTCGTGGTTGTTATAATATTGTCATCTCTTTTCTGATATAAGTCTTTTTTATTTGGATTATTTGCACTAATATCATCGTGTACTTGCAATTCCATATCAGAAGGACTAAATTCCTTTTTTGACATACTTTCGAAATTTGAGCCAAGTTCTTCTTGTTCATTGTTTCTTCTTGCGATTGAGGATGGAGATATCATATGCTGGTCAGATCTTTTGTGGGGAAAGTATAATGGATAATTTATAAAGGACCGGTACGGATTATTCTCCTTGGACTCCATCGGATCTTTATTATAAAATTGGGCGTTACTGGACTTTTTCTTCAAATAATGGTGACTTGTCGAATCATAGTTATTGACTTGCTGCGCAGTTGCGTTTGTAAAGTGTAAAGGGGAAACTTCACTTCTTTTATTGGTAGTTGAAACATTAAAGGCGTTTGAATGGATTTGTTTTTCGTTTCTAAAATGAGTTTTTTTATCACTGTCATCTCGATTACCTTTACTAATTTGACTTTCCTCTTCATTCGTGTTTTTCGATTCCTCTTCTTTTGCTGCCCGTTGACTATTGGTATCGTTATCATCCTGCAGAGAACTGCGAATATATTGACTACTTCCTCTTAACTTAAAATGAATTGGTCTGTACTGTTCTGTAGATTCTTCAGCACTTTCTTCACTCTCTTGTGTTTCCAGATCAGATCCTCCGTATTCAGAATTGTAATCGTAATTCTCAGGGGCTTCGCTGTCAATAGAATTTTGCGAGTTATTATTTTCGTCCATTGGAAGGTCTTGTTGCATATCCTTCTGTTTATCATTCCCATTTGTTTCGGATGGTTCTTCCATTCTCAATTCTTCAGGCTCATCCATTTGTTCATCTACTGGGACCTCAGGTTCATTGAGACTCTCATCTCCTTCAGGAGTATTTGTCATCTCACCACGGAATGGAAACATTTTTGAATTGCTCTTTTGAACTGTAGAAGAATCACTTGACTTCTGATCTTGCAAATTATCATTCTGAAAGAAACTCTCATGAGTTTCAGGTGGATTCATTGAACCCGTGTCAGGACGTGGGGGCCTTATAAATTGCCAAGGAAAGTCTTCTACGTTCAGCATGTCATTATCTTCATTTGGATTCGATTCTTCGTTAAGCATTGGTAGATTAACTCTCTTTTCCCCTGATTGGAAGATTGAAGGGGTATATTTTTTCTCAGGGGACTTCGTGTCAATACCCGCAAAGTGATGTTTTTTGTCATGTTTCTTCTTCGGGGATTTTTTATGATGGCGAATTCCCATTTTGGCTTTTTTGTTCCAAGTTCCAATATTTGGCGGCGATTTCTCATCTATTTGATTATTATGGTCAATTCTGTTCATTTCACCAGTCTGCCTTTGTTCATGACCCTCGTTAAACGAGCTACCGCCACCATGGTTATCACTGTCTTCCTGCTCATGGTTGGGTAAACCCATACCAGTTGAACCATCCGAAATCATCGGTTTGCGCATACTGTCTCGATTGCTAATAGATGCTTCTGGTTCACTCTTTTCGTTCTGCGTGTTGCTTCCTTTGACATATTTGTGTCCATATTTACCTCCAGGAGAATGGTGCTTTTTTTGTTTTTGGTGTTTTTGTGAATGTTGGCGAGGTTTATCGAATGGACGGTGATCATTCTTGAAGGTTTTCCGAAGATGTTTATTGGCGACATCGTATTGTTGAGCCTTTTGACCGTCGTTTACGTCATATTCCTGAGGTTTTTCATTAAGTTGGTTATCATCAAGATTAGGGGAATTCTCGTGATTCTCAGCTTGAGATCTTTCACCCGCTTTTGATTTTTTCTCTTTACTATCTCTAAAATTTGATTTTGTGTGCGTATTTAGATTCTTAGCTTTTTCCTCTTCACCTGTGGGATTTTGTGTGAAAGCGCTATCTACATTGGAATCATAAGATTTCACTTTTGGCACGCCATATTTCGTTGATTTCGATGAATTTTGATTATGTACTCTTCTTGCATAAGGTTTCCGATGTGCATTTGGCGTTCGAATAAAGAACCGATAACCAGAAGAGTCATTATTCTTTTGATCTGTGGCTCTCTCTTTGAAGTGATTATTGATCGATGGAAATCTTTCGGCAAAAGATCGAACTTTTTTTGCAGAATTTTGGAAATTGAAGGGTTGGAACTCATGTCGCAAACCTATAAAAGAGAAATGTACATATTATAATAATAAATAATTACAGTAGCTAAAAGTTACTTTTTGGTAATTTCAACAACTTGATTCGAGAAAATTAATTTGCATTAAAAATTCGAAGTGAGAAAATTGCTTTAAAAAATAAAATTGAGGATAATTGAAGTTTATAATGCTGTATAAAGATATTTGTATTGATATATTTTAACTTGAAATCTAGTTTCTTCATTGATATCCCAACACGAAACTGCAATTTGCAATTGTAATTCAGCAATAATAAATATTTAAATGGTTAAGTGTGTAAAAAGTGTTACTTATGTAACTGTGTGTAATTGTAATTATTCAGTTGAGTGTAACTGTATTAATCTGTTCACCATGTTGCTATTTAAAAATTATTTGACAATAAATTAAAACGGGTCGAAGTCTAAGACGTTATGCAATTACAATACACAACATTTTGCACATATTTTTAACATTTTAACTCTCAACTTTTTTGTCATAATGAAAATAATCTTTTCTTTTAAATTGGGTTTTCTGGTCTCCTAAATATGGCACCTAATTTTTAACAGTATTTTAGGATCACGCATTTAGAATATTAAAAGCATCAATGGAGCATCATTATCAATGGAGCAATCTCTAAAGCATCCGATTTCTATATCAAACCATCAGATTTAAAGATAATAATATTTACTTTATTAGCAAAAAAGTAATCAAATATAAACACATTTTAACAAATATCACATTAGCAAAAAAAAATAGCACATTTCTTTGTGAGGGTGACTCTTAAATTTTTCACTGTTATTTACACACTAACTTAAATTTTTGCTATGTGCCAATAGATTGAGCTCTGCGCGTCTTATTTACTCATGCGGTTACTATGGAAACCACTAGGTCTCTTTCTATAAAGTTGTAAATAGGTAGTTTTAGTGTGAGATCACTGAGAGTGAAAGGATGAATTGTGTTGTTCCAGGTTCTTGAATTATTTTCACAACTTACAATCCATTAAATACGTAAGAAACATTTGAAAATGAACCACCAATATAACCTTTTGCTGGATTTTTACTTCTATGGTACAATGTTACTGATTCTGTAACATTTCGATGATTCGAAATAAAAAACATATAACTTTTAAGACGAATTTTATTCATGATTATAATAACAAATGCCATCGATCTCAGAAATAATACTCTAATTTTTTAGCATTTTGAAATCGTCAAGGCTGTTTCGTCAATTTTGACAATCGTTTCGTCACTGAGTCACTTGTCTTTTGACGAAACAAAAATGTTAATACTTTTAACGAAAGTAACTTTAACTTATTATGATTCCTTTACGTTGATATCGACTCAATTTCTATTCTTATACGTATATTGCCACAATTCCATCGAGTTTTTCTAGCACGGTCAGTAGCGTCTTCGAATCGCCAAATGAAATCCATGGTTCAAAAATCATTTACTATATTTATTTGAAATCTTCATCATTTTTGGCGAAATAATTTCGCGAAAGAAACGGCAAAATTAGAAAAATTGTGGAAAGTAATTTTTTTTAAAGTGGAAAAATGTACAAACTTTTGAAATTTGAAGAACATTTTTAATATTTAAGCAAATTGCGATATAATTTAATTTATGGTTTTGAACAGTGTGGAACTAGCATTTGATAAATTTTATGTTTTGGAGTTATCAATAATTAGATCCGAGTGGAAATTAGTACAACAAACATTGCTTAAAATTACGAAAAGATTCAGTGGAACGTAGAGTTCTTTCGTAATTATAGAGTCAAGCATTATATCTTGTAATATTATGTCAATATATATTTTTTTTTAATTTATTTTATTTAACAAAATATTATATTTTTTAATATTAGGATGTATATATCTAACATTTAGTAAAAAGAAAACAGTTGGGTGGGACTTAAGTCCAAATACACATTTTTTAGATACAAATTTTAAAGTTTGCAACTCCCCTATGCTAATGTCAAGTTAAGTGGTATTCAACTAATTTTTGAGCATGCGATCGAACTAGGACCCATACCACTTGGCCAAATCTAGTTGCTTAGTAATGAAAAAATATTTTTAGTTCAGCTTCGAATGGTTTTAGACTTATAACACTTGGCCGCCATAACCGCTCATTAGTCTAGTAATGTCAAAAACTGGTTATTACGGGTAAATCCATTTCAATATAAATCTCCATTTAACCCGAAAACTTCACAATCACCAGTTGTGTGCAGGTACAACTGAAATAGAAATGATCTAAAATATATAAAATAAGTCACCTGCATCTATTTGATTTGTATGTGAATCGTGGATTTCGTGCTTCGTCCTCACCAAGGGAGACGCGTAGTAACTCGACTGAATGCAACAGATGAGACACAGCCAGTATATCATAGTCAGCTGGACTGAAGTCTACTAGATATCTTCTTGTCTAAAATATTAAAATAGTTGCTTGAAATTTTAAGTTAGAATAATGAGTACAATGCTATAAAAACATTAAGAAATTAAAGCAAATAGTAAGGGAGCACTTCCTTACTCTTTCGCCAAATACGATTTCAGTTCAAATGGCAACCCTGCACAATACTTACTTTAGAAGCAAGCGCAAATTCGAATATGAACAGTAATTTTGTTACTTTTCCAATCGCCATTTTGTGATTAGTTATCATGCTAATTTGACCATTCGTTCTCTTACTTGCTACTCCGTATATTTATTAATAGTTTCGTATAAGTTATAAACTGTCGTCGAAATGACGTTATGTATTTTTTTCTTTAGTTGGATTTACAACAAGCAGCTCCATCCAATTGTGTACGTGATATATATATATCGATGTTAGAAATGGAAAACCTATGACTTCCACGCCAACGTCGTTGATGAAAATTGATTTGGAAGAGTGTCCCCATATTCTTTACTTTTACCCAAAATAAATATTAAAAAAACCATATATAAGAATGTATTTTCAAATATCTAATGGAGTAATTGTTTTATATATTCTCAATAATTATATACTGTAACTGTTTCATTTTTTATGGAAGGTATAAGGTGGAAAAATACATTATTATTATTATTTGAGCAAGCGTTGGCTCAGTTTAAACATGTACGAGCTCGTAATTGGAGATTTGTTAAATTGAATATCGTGGTACACCCAAACAGTCGTCGTTTGTATAAGAGTTAATGAATGTTAAACTGTCGTAACGAAATTCAACAAAATTGCACCTCATTTCTTTAAATTGAGACAGGCTTTCCAACAACATTTCTGGCCTTGGCCATATTTGTCCCTTGTGCCATAAAACCCCACACAACCAACCAACAAAATTTCTATAAATTGATTTCATCTATAAAAACAAATTTCCTAATTTCAAAGGATAGGTATAGTGCATATTTAGTTTTGAAAATAATGTTCACTAGGGGAAAACTTAGAGAAATGAAATCATTCGTTAGCAATAACTAATCAAAGAATATAAATAACAACTTGTAAAATGTACACTAAGCAAGTATTGTGCAGGATTGAAAATTTGAACTAAAGTCGCTTTTGGCGACGACAGTTAGTTAGACACCATGGCGAAGTTCCAAACTATATTCAAGTTTAAATGTTTATAAAAATTCTACTACAAATTATTTAATTACTTAAAGTATAATAATTTAATATTAAAATAAAAACTAAATAGACATTTGATTGGCATTTAATCAGTATTATGAAATTGACCATTAATAGAAATGCTAATTAAATAGTATTTCCTTAGTTTCTTTTTAACATAATCAAATTAAAATTGTAAAAATTGTTATCAGAAAAAAATATTGAAGTATATTTAATTACCCTTCTGAAATGGTTACCATATAAATTTTCATGGTTTATATTTTAACATTCGTAATTGCATTATGCATGTTTTATGACTAATATTAATAATTTTTAGATTTAGTTTAAGAATTTAATTGGAATTAATGCTACTATACAAAGCTTAATTAGCTTATGATACTCTTTTATATAATATATAATTACTGAAATATACTTTTAGAACTGATAAAACAAACTATACCTTGCTGTTCAAGCCATAATTCTTGAAATGCAAATCTAGATTTTAATCGAGATCTAAGAAACGCAAAAATATTCCGACAATTTCAATGGAAAGCTAACTGTTTACTCTTATATAGAATTGAAAAACAATTGCCACATAACTGAAAGTTAGTATTACATTAAAATATTAAATTTTAATTTAGTACAACTAATATTAAATATGTTGCACTATACCCTGCAACGTCGTGAAAAAAAATATATAATTTCGAATTAATTTTTTTTTCGGAACATAAAAATGTATTTTGTAATGTTTTTAAGTCAACTTTATATTTTAGCTGCTTATTTCATATGCGAATTTACAATTTTATTGCTTTAACTACAACCGCGGAAAATAAATGTTAAACCGTTTAAAAGTACACAATTCAAAATCCTTAAATTTTTATTTTACTTGAAATATCCAATTACTAGCATTGCAGAAACTGATAAATATTGCTTCCATATGACTTGCGGGATAAAATTTAACTGGATATATCGTTCCATGATTGAAAATAAGCTTAAAAATCAGCAAAATCTTCTCAACAACAGCAATCAAAAGAAGGAAGATCGAAATGAAGTATACCCGAGTAACGAACCCGATGAAAATAAAATCACAAGGAAACCTCTCCGCGGGTATTACGTTTTAAAAGCGAAACATGTTTATTATTTATCCCCGAGAGCTTTATATAATTCCCCTAGTGCTGCAGAAATGATAAATATATATACAACTTTACGTAATAACAAAATCGCCAAGACAAAATCTTCAATCGGTTGTGATTTAAAACCTGTTTCAATCGAAGAAGGACCCTTGTTCGAAGAAGCAATATTGAAAGATTCGAAACAGAATAATCGTTATATTTTATCTCATGGTGACTGTTCTACAAACTATAGCTACGTCACAGAAAATGGCGTTGAAACGATTGGAGACAGTCAAGAAAAAACAAATAAATCAAAAACAACTTTTATTCGCCGATTTTTATCTGTTTTACGTCGCCAATATTACATCGAGCCATTTCCCGTGTCGGAGAATTACTCATATGACTCGGAAAATTTCTCTAATGCACCAGAAATCGAATCTAAAATCGATCCATGTGGAACGAAGATATCCTCACCGGATTCTGAAATGATTGTCCCTGAAGTAATGTACCAAACACCGGAAGCAGACATTGAGTCATCAGGATGTAAATCATCCCTCGAACAAATGGATGACGAAACGTTTGAGTTTCTGTCCTTTCTCGAAGATGATAATGATGACATCAAAGAAGAACCAAGAGACGTCCTACTTAAAGTAACATCGCCAGGGATATTCGGCTCTGAAACAAGTTATCCACAGGAGAATCCACTGGAAAATACTGTTCCCCAGACAACATCTCCGATTACCAGACGTTTCAGCACCTGTTATTACCCGAGTTGGAGTGAAGTTGGATCTTCTTATCGTTTTGTTGGATCAGAGCAGTCGGCGAGTGATGAAGGGTTTTTTATTGAACCATTACTTCGAGAATATAATCGCAAAGAGGAGAATGCAGAAGTTGGTGTAACTCCGGAGGATAGTTCTCGAGAAAAAAGAGGGTTGGGGTTCGTTTCGTTTGTGAAAGCACTGTTCCATACTCAGGAATGGAAAAATGCCCGTAAATTCGTTAAGACCTAATGTGATTTTAAATGTTATATTGTGATAGAAAATAAAGCTATACTCGGGGACTACCTAAGTTGAACCTAAAGCGGAAGCTATGATATTTATAAATATTTAATTGCTTTACGCTCAACTTAGGTTGTTCCCGAGTATAGAACATATTTTAAAAAGCAAATTGTTTGTTAATAAAATGTACATTCCACGATTGGTGTATTGGATTTGACACACTGACACTTGGGAAAAAAACTCGTATGTTGTAGATAAAAGTAAAGAACAAAGGGGGACCCCGCCAAATGAATTTTCATCGCCAACTTTGGCATGTACGACAAGTTGTTTACATTTCTAATACTGTGGGGGTGGATATACTTTCTGTAGATTAAATTACTGAGAGGACGGAATGAAAAACTTACATCGCGTAATTTATTGCGATGGTTTCTAACTAATTCAAAACTATTACTTATAACGTTATAAGTAATTAAAAAATGGTGAATGATAAAATTAGTGTAATAAATGATCACATAATGTCGATTGAAAACGACTGAACGAAATTAAGATTTTGATTCGAATTTGCGCATAGTGAAATAAATTACACAACTATTTTTCGCATACGTGTAAAACATATTTTGCAAGCATTTATTGCACAGGGTTGACAATTTTAAATGAAATCATTTTTGGCGACATTAATTTTGACGTCTTAGCGAAATGCTCCTCATTCTTTTCTTTAATCCGTTTGGTTAATTTAAATATGGTAAGGTAAGGTAATTTGTTAAAAAAAATCCTACATAAATATTAAAACTCGCATAGTAAAAATATCAAAGTTCTCGCATTATTGATATATTTCAGAGCCAAACTCTTTTCGGTCAATGGATATTGAATTTATATCCATACAACAAATTTTTTCACATGAAAGTTTAGATAAAGTCATGATGGTAGGTAGACGATCAGCAGATTATCGTCATTTGTAAGGTGTTATGCGGTTTTGTGTCATTACAGAAGTGTGTCATGTGAAATAGATTATAAGTCAGCAGATTATAGAAATTACGATTGGTCGTCAACAATCGGAATATATGCAATCTGATACATCTGACTAAGCGGGAAAATCCATACACCATCTTTGGGCATTTTTGTCTTTCAAAATTTTATACACATTGGCGTTTAATTTCCAATAAAATAAGACAAAAATGTCTTGCTATTTGCAACGGAGTTATACTGTCGAAAATAATCACCCTAAACATATGATGATTTTTTTAAATTGTTCACTTCAAAACTTATGTTGAAATTTCAAAACTGATATCTAAATATCTCCAATCTATAAGTTTTAATGTAAGAATATATTTTCAAGAATTATTTTACAAAAAATCGGCATCTATATTTTTATAATTATGCTTCAATCGAGGAACTTCTAAATAACGCTGCATAAAAATTTATTAAATCGAGTGCAATGTTTTGGTCTTGTTTGAATTCATATTATCGTTTTTCTTCGAATATGTTGAAACGATGTTTTTGTCGTAAGGACGTCTATAAAACCGGTACGGGAAACTTTTCGTACGTAGTCGTATATTAAACAACACCATCTATCAAATCCACGTTGAATCACTCTATGGGGATAAATGACGTACCATCGTTTCCAGGAAGGTGAGACGTTTTGAATATGGCAGTTGTTAATCCATTCCTTCCTCTGACATTTATACTGCGTAGGGGGAGTCTATACTGCACTGCAGTCTACACTTGCGCCATTATAACTCTATGAAGTATTTGCCTGTGGTGATAAATGACTTACCAACGTGCAGAGGTAGGTCATTTATCACTCACTTAACTAACTTTGACTAAGTGCGGATCCCCACTTTCTATTAGCACTAAATAATTTAGGTGTCAAATATCGTATTCTTGCAAATTAATGTATTAACGCACATTCAATCGCTTTTCATTATAATCAGTTTAATTATTTAACGTTTTATCTAACGTTTGTGAAACTCATTATCATTCCTCAAGGAATAAAGGAGATATTTGATCTTGTGTGTGTTTGTTTTACCAACTTAGACTTTTTTTTAAGTTAAAGTAGAACGAGAGAAACGAAAATACCACCTTTTAAACTAAACTATTCTTTCCAAAGTGAAACTTTTTAAATATATCGACATACTAACAAATTTGCCCTGTGAATACTTTTTTCCAATAAAATACAAATGGTTTATTAAAATCTAAATATGGAATAAACATTTGTTTCCTTACCATAGAAAATATTCGATTTCCTATGGTGATAAATATTGATTCTATATTTAAATTTTTGTATAAAAATAATAAAAAATCAAACAATGCCTTTTGAAAAAAATATTTCAAAAATATTTGAGTGATTAAAACTGACTCCAAGGACGACCAGTGGTCCCTTGTGGGCCGCTGTTTAAGAAGATCAATGGTAGTTAGCGTATTCCTGACACGTGACTCATCCCTAGTATAAAGGTGAGAGGGGGTAGTGATTGGCGTGATTCACCTTCCTTTACACGATGGTAGGTATGTGTTTATGATGGTATTTATTGTAATAGTGGAGTTATGAGGGCAGAATCGCATACTGCAGTCAAGGGGGACATTCCCCACCACGCGGTTCAATAGTCAGATGGCGGAATAGGTTAACAGTGTGTCTGGTCGACACGTCTTAATTCCTCTACACGATGGTAGGTCATTTGTTGTACATAGGCTGATTCCACTTGGAGTTATGGGGATTTGAAATATGTCTCATTTTATGGTGCTGAAGCTTTTGCCGACGTACCCAAGCCGATTTTAAAGACTTATTCACGTAGAAAAAAATTAGTGTGCAAAACATTTAATTAAATTATTAAATACATGTTTCTAAATATATTTTTTTATCAATTTTTAAAATAGTACAAAAATATTTCGCTTCACCTGCGAAACTGTTATTTTGAACCGTTCTATTAATTTTACTGAAATTCTAATTTTGAATGATTATTATTATTATTTTTTTTACATTTCTGTCTTTAATGTATAGATGGAGAATTCGTAGTGTGACATTGCTTGTCAAATATTAATAAAAAGTGCATTGACTATTGTTCGAGGGAATTCGTAATTAAGGTTCTGAAATATAGTACGAAGGTTATCAAGGTAAATTACAAACAGAAAATAAAAATATTATATGATTTTTGTTGTTATAGAAATTTTACAAGGTGAGAATGAAATGTATAAATTTTTTAAAAATTCTATACAAAAGATGGCGGCACATGCTTGTACCTGGAGTAACTGATAATTATCATTTTTCGATTTCGATAAATACCTATCGCAAATTACTAAGACATGGAGATAAAAAAATTAAATTAAATTGAATTAAATTTTTTTTATTTGTTTTCTTGATTCAAATATAACAAAAGTTTAATTTTTTTTAACAAGGATTGAAAAAAATCTATATCTTGGGTAGATTATATATCACTGAAACTAATATTTGTGACTAAATTTAGTAACGTACAAACTCACAAAATTGTAATTTATTGAAATTCCATTGATTTAAAACTATTTTAAGTGATACATTTTCTAAGAAAACTGTTTTGTAAATTTTTTAATCAAATACTTATAGTTATATAGTATTTCATTCAAAAGACTTTTCGGGACATTTTTTTGTTTAATTTAAATAAATGTTTATTTTTTTTTCTTTGTATATAACTTTTAAATATTGTAATATTGGATACGTATTCAATTCCACAAAAATATGTTTTCAAACAAGGAATTTTCTATTTCTATTTGATTGTAACAGATGGCAGCACGATCGCGTCCAACTATTTTATTTTCATGAAATATTAATTTTTGAAACAGAAAGAAAAAAAATACGTGATAGCATTCAGTTAATTTTTAAAGATATTAAATAAAAATGTGTTTTCCAACATACAGTGGCGGCTCGTGGTCGAAAATGTTAGCGCAGCTGAAATCATGAAAATCCCCCCTCCCCCCCTTATTTTCCACAACCCATACGTGAATGGAAATCCTTTATTATTTACTACTCAAATCAAAGTTTCCTTTCAATTTTTACTAAATGATAACATGCGAAAAAAACATAGTAAACACTTACTTTTTTTTAAAAAAAATTAAAGCAATCTTCCTTTCTTTTAAACATGCGAATCGGTCAATTTTATTATTAACTTAAATAACAAAACAACAGCAAGACCATGTCCTGAAACAACAGCACACAGTAAATTTATCACAAAATCATTTCCGTTTGGAGATATTCTCAAAAAAGTTATCGTTTCACCCACCCATCCCAGCGTTTCACGTACGAGCCAATCAGCATATCGAATCTCAAGTGCAGATAAAACAAGAAAATTCATTTCGGCTGTACCTTCTCACAAATGCAGTGCATTAACATGGGGAGGAATCTCCATACTACGTAGAGGTTGACATGGCAACGATGCAGCCGATTTCGAATTTCATCTTTTGGCTGCAGTTTTGATTGAATGGAGTATTTTCCCTCCTGAATTGTACATTACGGTAACAGGCTTGCTATTTATTGGAAATTTTGTTTACTACCGTAGAAATTTCATTTTCAATTATAATCTTCATTAAAGAAAATTAGTAAAATATCTAATTTTAGTTTTAAAATACTGAATTTAGGTGCAGCCCGGCTGTACTTGCTGTAGTGGACGAGCCGCCACTGCCAACATATTCAGAAATAATGTCTCCAATATAGCAGATTTTGCATTCAAAATATAGATTCAAAATTTAGATTATCCTTTAATTTTTCATCAACACCGAATGTAAAACGCTGTTGTTTTCGATTGTAATTTAAGATTCTTTACACATTAATTGAGTGCTATTTATATATATATATATTTTTATCTATTTTGCTTAAAATTCGTTATAATAATTTTATTTTGCATGGCATGACTTTTATTGTGAAATAGGTAGCAGATTTTATTTAATTTGTCAAAAATGTGATTAAAAATATTTTTTAAATCAAAATTGAAAAATGTGGAAGCTATTTTATACGATTAACGATTTGAAGACTTGTCACCGTTCTACGTACGGTAGTATCTATACCGAAATTTTAAATCTTATTTTATGAAAAATAAACCACAAAATATAAAATTTCGTTAACGTAGTATTGATTTTCTAATTAGTTACAAGAATCGAAAATATATTTGTAGTTCTATAAACTATTAATACTGAATACTAATACTTTCACTACATTTTTTTATATAGGCAGGAGATCACAAATTGTTGGACAATGGTCATTGTTTGGCTGTTTTACTACGCATAATAAATCATTCTTTTGGGCTACATTTTGTTGATACTAAAGCTAAGTGGCTTATTTAAAATTTAAGCGAAGTAGTCGGATAAAAATAATATTTAATGTAACACAGCAAAATAATCTCTCAACGATTTGTGACCACTCTATTTCGGTAGCTCTCTAATCCCAACCCCTATTTCAATTCGACTCGTAATTTTTTTTTTGTAAATATTAATCTTCATTAATTATAGTAAATTTACATACCAACACGTAAATATTATGTGTTTTCAATAATTCAAACATTTTATAAATCTGGGGGGCGAGTAACATGCATGTTTTAAATATACATCATGAAATATTTTATTGTAATTATTAAATATTAGCATGCCCCATACTCGTGCGGTGATTATCACATGAACACTCCTTGCCCCCCCCCCCCCCCCACACACACACATTAGTTGTAACTACTCATATATGGCACTCCATTCGAAGAATTCTACCCACAGATGGCAGTACTATTAATGGCTCGTTTAACAATTGCTTGGAAATTAATTTTTAAATGATATTTAAAATCAAAACACGTTACAACACAAGTACATAACTGCTCCGAGAAATTCCCTTTTTTTATACCTCGCATATTAAGATCTGTTGTGTAAGAGACTCATAAAAGGGATCTTTACAAATTAAATCTATATATATGATAAGATATTTTTTTATTCTACCAAAGAAATTTTTCTAAAGCAATATACTTGTTATTTGGAGTACAAGATTACAATTTTTAATTTTACAAAATGATTCTAATAACTTTTTTAATAAAAAAATATTTGTTAATAAAATATAATATTTATACTGTTAAAATTAGACGAGTACAAAAAAATCATCAATAAAATTGTCATTAAAATTAAACATTACCAAGAAATAAAAATACTCGATAATATTAAGGACAAATTAAATCTTGATTACAACTTTTAATTGTAATGTCACACAAACTAAATTTTTTGACTTGGTCAATTTTGGCAAAACGTTTATGATATACAAAAATATTTAAATAAAAAAACATGATTTATAGTAAAATATATTAAAAGTGTATAAATATTATTTACAGAAACATTTCTATGAAGCTTAGTAAAAAATTCGAAATCTAAATTCGCAATACTTAATTAAATTATACAACATTGCTGTTACGCTATGTTTTTAATTTAAAAATCCCTTATCTATTTTTAGAATATTTTATTTAAATTTCTTAGATTAATATTCACAATTCATACACAAAAACATCATTTCTATTTCCTTCCATTTCTAATTTAGTATTCGCCCTGTTTTATATAAAAAATGACAAGGGAAAAATATTCGTATTCAAAAGAGTGAAGTATATGACATTAACATTTCAGCAACGCTGTTTAAGTTTTCCTTTTAAAGCAGAAAGCAATTACGTTCTTTAAAAAAAAAAACTCTAAATCACTAAATCGAAGTGCAAGATTTGAGGATATAAAGTGGAAGTCTATATACTATTATTTTCTGCGTTCATTTATTATTTACTCCGGAAGAGTCTAATATCCTCACAAATGCCGAGTAATTTTAATATTCATGGTCTCTTAAGAACGACATTACGAAGATACGGCGTTTTTGAGATCGCTTTGGTAAAGTAACTTTTATATCTATCTATTATACATTGAAATGATAAATGTGTGTCTTTACTTTGTATATATTATCATTAGAATATGATATTTTCTTTTCTCTGAATATATTAAAATAAATGTAGTGTTATAATTAAGAGAATGTCCTGTTTTGACTCTAATGTGTATGTTTTATAAGTTGTTCAACATACTGCCGTCATAAGTTAAAAGGCCTTAACTCCACTTTTTTTAAAAAATCATTTTTTAGCTTCTCCAATTTGTCTGTAAAAATATACCTTTTTATGACATTAAACATATATAAATCAATTATAATGATGACTTATGGTGAACTTTATAATGACCCTAACTCCAGCTCGAGGAGAGGCGCAGCTTGGCCACATTTGGCCCTTGCGCCATTAAACCCCATATAACCAACCAACCAACCAACCAACCAGCTCGAGGAGGGTTTTGATAAAAGAAGGCCCAAAAGGACAAGTAAATACTAAAAAGGCCCTAAATCCATGATGAGTTGTACATAGAAAAACGTGGTAAACTTACATTGTAAAATAAAATATAATTATTACCAACCAAAACTAACTTTGGTGTATGCACACAACTACTTTTCGACAATAAAAGCCTTTTAAAGTATTAAAACTTTGATGCAGGAGGTAAATTTCCTTTTTCTTGTTTCCAGTAAAGTTTTGTTTTTTGGAGGTAGGACCTTCTCTCTTATGGCGACAGTATAGGATTAATGCAAAACAGCTTTAAGGTTAGGCCTAAAGTAACGAATGACTTGATTTATAGTATCTTATTTTGTCGGTTTAACTCCCTCCTGATCGCATTTTTTTTCGCATTACTGTTACATTCCTTTTTATGAATAGGAATATGCCTTTTTTCTATGTTCTATTTTGAATTCCAATTGTCTGGACCATGGGTCTGTGTATCTTTTCTGTCCTTGTATCTACCCTGCCCCTTGTCTGGCTATCGCCAGAACACATTGACGGACCAAAAAATGTCGAACATACGACACCGACCAAGAACTGGTTAAAATACCATTACTTAATTAGATAATAATTTTAAGTTTTTAAAACAGAAAAATTTTCTTTCAACATAAAATATCTCATTTGCAGCTAGAGGATACAAATTCAAAATGTTATGTCGTCAATAATTTCGATTTAAGAAGAATATCGTCGTTCTGCAGAAACGGTACAATAAAAGTTACGCCATTTCATTTTGAGAACAATGATTCCCATGATTGTAAAAATTTAGTTCCATTCACCATTAAAAATATTTTTTTTACCCGTTGGACGCGAGTGGCAAATCTTAGTCACCAAAATAACTACTTGTTCTTTAAATTGACCGAGAACTACATGTTCTTGAACAATAAAAACGCTTTTCTTCAGTTTTTCTTCATCTAACTCCATTTAATAGCATGGCTTCCACTTGGGTATCGACGTATTTTATTGTATTAACCATTTTCAATTGAGTGTCGCCTTTCAAAGAACACTATATTCTTGAGTTTAAAAAGTTATTCACCCGCAAACTTTATAAACTCAAGACGTCAAGAGTTGAACAAACTTAAGTCTACTAGCAAGCCTGTGCGATTATTATCACCTACTTATTATCACCTACTTATTATCACCTACTTATTATCACCTACTTAATATTATCACCTACCTATTATCACCTACTTATTATCACCTACTTAATATTATCACCTACCTATTATCACCTACCTATTCGTTGTAATGGCGAAATATATTTGCGTATCTATTATAGCCGAAACAATCGTAAAAGTTTAACACTTCTGCTCATTCATAGATGGCAGCATTATCGATGGTTTGTTTAATCAGACACATTTAAATGCATTATTTTAAACACCTTTATAAACAAAACGTTGATGTTTATGAGATGGCCGTACGAGTCGCCAGTGCTCCTGAAAATTATCTTTCTTTTGATACATCATGTGTTATGATAAAATTGAGTACAAGGGCCGTAAAAGGGATCGATCATAGTGACAAATGTGATCTAATCTTAAAAAGGGGGGGGGGGGGTTATGTTGCACATTATCATAAAAAATATACAAAAATATTTAATTGAACGACAGGAAAACTATTTCTACGTTAAGGTTAAGTACAATTAATTATCTTTTCAAATCAGTATTAAGCTTTGGTAAAAGATTGAATACGTAACTTTGAATCATTTTTCCCAGTGATGACTTTATCATGCTTGATCAAGTTTAAATTGATATAAGTTCAGATCCATTCGAAGAAACTTCTCCAAATTGGCTACAGTGTATTTTCAAACATACTACTTTAATTATTTTTATTTAGGGATTAGTCATATAGATTATACGTTTCGTAGTATCAAAAAAAAATTGACCAGTGAAATAAGTGATTTTTTAAAAAAATATATTTCACAAATACTTTTTGCAAATAACGAAAATCTATAAAAACTGTTTGTTAAACGTGTGTTCATAGAAAGGTCAAAAATGTAGTTTTTCGGAAAATATTTTCTTGACATATATAATAAATAAGAAAGGTTTCAAAAAGAAAATTTGTGACGACTTTTTTTTAATGTTTGATTATGTGTTTATGTTAATATGCTTCGCACATATGTGTAGAAAAAAAATTATATTAATAGCTGCAAAATTGAAGAAAAAAAATCAAATGTGTCCTAAGCCCCTTTTAATATCTAATTATCCTCCGCATAGTTCATAGATTTTACGGTCAATACTGAATAATCCCCGTCCAGCAACGAGTGATTCCAGAAGTTTGTTGCGTACGCCCGTCAATTCGTGCATGTCGATGGTTGATATTGGATTTGTGAAATTGAATGATAATCAGAATTTGGGAGAGTTGATAAGATTAATATTTATAATCCAATTTGTGTGTAGATGGAATGTTGGGCACCGGATGACAATTTTCATTGATGGATTTTCTGATGTTTGATCTTTTATCGACTTTACAAGATATATTAACACTGATTTGTTTTATACACATCTAATTTTTTTGTAAAATAATTAAGATGATAACAAAAATAAATATAACTAGAACTATAGCAAATTCCGTTTGTTTCTTGTTAAGAGAGGAATTGTAAGTGGCAGTGACTTTTTACTTTTATGCAAAATGAGAAACACATTGTAGTAAAACAAAGAACTACACAATCAGGAATAAAATAAGAAATATATTGACGATAATTAAGTAGAGAATATAGAAATATATCAACATGAAACAGTTTGCCATCGCTAAAAGAAGGCTGGTGTTACCATCTCTTAAATTACCATTTATTTTGATACTCACAGTAGTACCAATTTTAAAGTAACTCGTGAATGTAACCGTAACTTTCATAATTGGTTCTTGTCGATATTCCTATATGTAAAATGGTTAAATAAACCCACGTTCAACTCTAAAAAAAATAGTTAAATACTTTTAATGAGGAAATAACTAAATCAAATAGGAGATTGCTTCGTTTTGCCTGGGTGAGACTTTTAAATTGGTCTACAAAAAAAAAAAGTTTTTCGTAAAAGTTTTAATCAAGTTTGACATTTAATTTTCGTTCGGACTCTTTCACTATCTGAAATTAAATGAATTTCCATTAACGGAACAGAAGGAAAGTATCCGCGCGTTTCTTGCTCAGGAATTAATGTGTAGCAGAAATAATGGAGTTATTTCGAACATCCATTCTGTAGGCTCCAGTTATGCAAATTTTGCTATTGTCTCACGATTTAAATTACACCTGCGAATTTTTAATTAGAGTAATTAGAAACAGCTAAATTAGTTTTTCTGTTGTCGTAAGTATAAAACTAATTAACGGTTTTCTTATGATAAAGATAGAAAACTTGGAGGCTGAATGTAAATTAGTCAAATATTCTAAAAATGTGTTTGCGTATGTATAGGTTACTACAAGAATTTGTATGAAAATGGACAATAGGGTGTAAGCTAATCATTTTTGATTACAGTTTATTAATATATTCATTCATTTTCTACTCTTATAACTTAAATATTTGTTCACTTAACTCAATAATTCATAGTTTCTATATTTACTTTAAGCTATCAACCCCCTCTTTCCACTTTTTTCAAATTCTTTGTTCCATGAAGCGATTTTCTTTAAATGCGGATAGAGGGGTAATTATCGTTTCACTTGAAGATGGCCGTAATTATCTTCACTTTTACGACTGCTCATTTTGGCATTAAGACTGTCAATTTTTGGTTTACTACTGCCCAATTCATCCTCAACTGTCTGCTATAATAGGCCTTGGAAAATGATATCTACTGGTTCAGAGCCATCCTTAGACGCTGCGGGCCCAGTTTGTACTACCTATAATCTGGGCCCCTTTTACAGCTGGTGAACAAATCCTTGCGCTTTTCATCCGTATATGCTGAACTTGACTGGAATGGTTGGTCTGCCTCAGAGACACCGTGACGGGACCAAATCCTGTTTCCTGGACTTCAAATGCAGCTTCTACGGATGAAAAGCGCAAGAACATGTTCTTCACATTCATCCTCCACCCAAACTTATGAATATGTTTAAATAAAATTTATGAACTACAAAACATAACAATAAGTTTTAGACTTTTGAAAATCAATTCGATATTTTTTTTATCAACTGTACAAGTAGATGATAATCAACTACAAATGTTTCAGACGGCTACATTTAATTTGCAAAGAATATTTATTCAATGAATTCGTCACATAAAAAGTCGTCATTATTTTTACTTATTTGTATTAAAAATTGTAAAATAAGCTATATTTGCCAGAAAGCGTGACCAGATTTATGTTAATAGAGCATATTTATCAAGGAGTTGTAATGTCGAAATGGATCACCCTAAAAGCATGGTGTTTCTATCCAGATATTCCAGGTACCTGATTTTAAAGAAATGTTAACTCATATAAATAAAATTTAACAAATTCATTTATATGTAGGATTTTTATTTACAAATGTTTCTATGATGACCACGGGGTCTTGTGCGATGGCACACGTCGCACCCTCCTAAGTGCCGTCCTGGTCAGTGCTACAAATAGATAACTCCATGGGAAGATTAATGTATTACATATAAGTTTCTAGTTGAATAAGTCACCCCTCAATGCACCTAAGCCTAAAATGCTATCAACTAGGAACTTATATGTAATACCTTAATCTTCCCACATGGAGTTATCTAGTTGTAGCCAGGCACGTAGGTATATATTTTTCATGGGAGGGGTTCAGCTACTGTTCCCCCAAAATATTCAAAACTCCCCCTCATCCCCATTTTTTTTAAAACTCTTATTAAATTTTTTGTAAGAGCACAACAGTACATGATACATTAAGTACATTGGCATATAAATATCGAAGCAGCAACATCATTTAGTTTTCATGAAATAGTTACCAATATCAATCATTACCTATTTTTAAAATTAGTAAATATCACTCCTAAATAGGAAATAAATTAGAGAACAAATTTAAATTATGAGAACCCTGGTTTAGAATAATATATGTTTGGAGCATCTTGTTTATATGGCCCAGTTTAACGATATTTTCCCTTTGTAGCCGAAATCCAATTACTAATTAATGAAACACGATGACGTTAAGTTAGGCTTAGTTTGAGATAAAAAAGACCTAAACACATGTTTTTGACGCCATTTGAAAACTATTTTCCTTTGATAAGAGCCCGAAAAATACCAGGTTTTCCCTCATAATACTCAACAAGAAATATTATATGAGAAATTGAAATTTTTATGATTTTTACAGTAATTCGATTTTTTTTTCTTTTTGACTTTCAATGGGAGGGGTTTGAACCCCCTGAACCACCCCCTTACCTGCGTGCTTGGTTGTAGCACTGGTACACCGATATGTCTATTTAATATCAAATTTAAATTGTATACGGGCATCCTAAGAGTTTTATCTTGTATATGTGTGACTTTTCGTGATGTAAAAGACACGCTCTATATAATCCCAGTGTCGTTAAGTCATGAGAGAGTTCTTTCTTTCTTCCCGAAGCACCCAGGAATCAATATGGCTGCTGCCCCACTCACCTTCCTCCGTTGCCCCGACCTTGATCTTGAAACAACTCGAGCAATGTTGCCAAAACTCCATTACATAATTGACGCCGATTGCACATTTTTTTCGTACTCTTTTTTTTCTTTTGCTGGATGATTGGTGTGGCTGTCACCGTAATTTATTTGGGTGACTGGGGTGTCTGGTGGAAGGACATGGGGATTTTCGGAATTGGAAAGTAGTTTTCCGCTATATACCTTGGGAAAAAACGGGTGTGGCTGTGTTCGAGTACGTATAGAAGGGCTTCACGTGAAATGTCATTTCAGTAGATTAGGAACCGTTAATTTCTTACGTCACACACACCGTTGGGGGGATGGGAGCCTTAGTGGAAGCATGACATAGTTAAAATTTTTAAAACAAAAAGGCCTACACAGAATGGAAAATTTAAAGAACGTTTTTAACTGCAAAAAATTATCGTGAATTGACAATGGTGAGGATGGGAGGTAGGGGGGCGAGAAGCTAAGGTCACACAGGTAAAATAAGAAAGGAAGAGTAGACTAAGCGCGCGGGACAGCTTTACACCCTTTTGGGCCAAGGTAGAAAAATAGAGTCTTTTTACCATGTGTTTGGCATAGGTTGAAGTATAAGACATCCTCGTTTAAAAAACCCATTTCAAAAACACATTAAATGTTACACGTTCAATGCCCTGCCCTACTTTTGCTTTCTTACTCAAAGAAGAAAAAATATTATTTAGTCAATCAAATATTTAAGACTGACGCAACATGATTAACGGTGTAAGAACCAAGGTAGCACGTTTTACCTACTTGGTCTTGTGAACAGTATTCAGCCGCAGAGGGTAGACATAGAAAAATTCCTCCACCCTTATATGAATTTTGTTACGAAAAACACATTTCACGCAAGTTCGCTTGTTAAAGTCTTGTCTTGGCATCGAGGAATTATTATATTTTCATATTGCTGAAACAACACCTGCGTCCTATCGGCTTTATTTTTGAACTCTAAAAATTGTTGCTTATATTACTACTTTCTGATGCCTTAAATCGCGTTCGCATTTAAACGACGGGATTTGAAAGTTAAAAAGAAATACCATATCGCTGGGATGAACAGCTGCTGCTTTGTGAAATGTAATTTTGTTTTGACTCTTGCCAATTGCCAATAACCATAACAGTTTCTCTATCTGGTCAAAAGGAGTATTTTGAAATTAAGAGGCTTGTATAACTGATTTTAATACATTTTGTACATTATTTTTAAATGTTGATTTTTTTCTTGAATCAAGTTCCTCTGTTATTCTTGTATATTTAATTAGCTGTTTGACTCCGAGAACCCGTCCGAGAACTCTCTGGGGAACCCGTCAATGTATAATAAAATCGTATTAAAAAATAAAATGTGAGTAGCACCATCAGAACTACTTTTCCGAAATCGTGCGCGCTACCGACTAAGCTACAAAGAAGCTTTCTAGGTCTTATAAATATTTTCTTTGTGTAATATATATAAAATTATTAAAACAATTAAATGGCATTTTATAAATCCGAGCTTCAGGTGTACATCTCGAGGATGAATAGTACGTATATATATATATATATATATATATATATATAGAGAGAGAGAGAGAGAGAGAGAGAGAGAGAGAGAGAGAGAGATTGTCAGCCTTTTATACTCAAAGGAAGTAGGTGTTTTGCGATCCACTCAGACATATTTTTGTTTATTATTATAGTAAAACAAAGTGGTGTCACATTTTATTTTTTAATAATTTCGAAACCATTTTACTTAAAACATAAATTTGTTTTAAAAAGGTTTTCCCCTTTCTTTCCCATTTCTTGAATAGTGAAAAGCTCACTAAGTCATTTTTCCATTTTTTTTTAGTGTGTCAACATTGTGCCAAAGTAAACTGACATTTAGAAAAATCCGTAACCAAAAGCCCATTGTGTATGTGTAACACGATGCCTATTCAACCATCGAAACATCCTTTACAATGGCTTCAATAACAACGCAAAAGAAATTATCTTATCGTACCAAAATTTTTAATTGGCGACACAACGAAACGTCCAACGAAAAGCGAAATTTTTCTTCTAGATTGTTGTTTGAGAAAAAGCTGTTTTACTCTGTAAGGGATTTTTGCCAGTTAATCCCTTCTTCAACTGTGTAACTGATGTTTATTTATGTGGTATAGTTTTTGAAATAAGCATGTGTGTTAGCTAACTGTTCTGTTAGAGAGCACTGCCAGAGCAGCACCTCTAATAGCAACTTTATTATACTTATTACTTATACTTATTACATATTACTTATAACTTATACTTATTACTTATACTTATTACATATTACTTATAACTTATACTTATTACTTATACTTATTACTTATACTTATTACATATTACTTATAACTTATACTTATTACTTATACTTATTACTTATACTTATTACTTATACTTATTACTTATACTTATTACTTATACTTATTACTTATACTTATTACTTATACTTATTACTTATACTTATTACTTATACTTATTACTTATACTTATTACTTATACTTATTACTTATACTTATTACTTATACTTATTACTTATACTTATTACTTATACTTATTACTTATACTTATTACTTATATTTATTACTTATACTTATTACTTATACTTATTACTTTACTACATCACTTTTATGATTGCAGCTGTTGGTGCCCTTAGGTGTTTGAGGCGCTTGCCACCCCACGGGGCCTCGAGTTATGAAGGAGCCCCGAGCTCAGTAAAAAAGTATGATAAAAGCATTTTAAAGAAATTTAATTCCAATTATAAAACATAAGATTTATTTTTAATTTGTGTTTACTCGTATACTGATCCGCTTAAAACATTCAGAATACACATAAGTGCTAACATTTAAATTAAAAACGCCGAGAGTCAATAACTTTTCCGTTATAAAGAACCTTAAAATAATAATAATTTATATCCGTGTACCATATAAATGACGATTACGCAACAAAACATTTGGCAATTGTTTTGTTATATTGTGGGCAGGTGGCTTAACTTTTTTCTCCTAAGTGATGAAGGTCGATTTTCTGATTCGATTCCAAAGTTCATATTACACTTCGGAAAATAAATTCTTCTACAGCACTTTTCCAGGAGAAAATACGTGGCACGAATAGAAAAATTTGAAATAAAGCACAAATCAATAATACTTGCAACATAAATTGTGATTTTTATATACAGCTCCACAAAAAACTATTGGGTTGGAGGGAAAGTTCTGTCGTATTTTAAAGAAAATATTTGAATTCATTTATAAAAATATGTGTTTAATATTAATCAATTATATATGCTCCGTTATTTGTTACAACCTGTTGCCATCTTTCAGGTAACCTGTGAATTCCTGTTTTTCCTGTTTTTTCTCATCCTTGGAGTTAAAATAGTCAGCAACTGCCTTAGAAACACTTTCAAAAGACGTGAATTTTTTTTCCCGTTAGATAATTTTGCAGTAAGATTTTTTTCTCTTAATATTCTCGTAAAGAATCCACTTTTCATCTCCAGTAACCATCCTGTCCAAAAACGGCTCCACATTGTGTGTAATCAGATGTGATGAACACATTCTTACACGATCAGACAAATTCTTTTCCGTTAATTCATGTGGAACCCAAACACTTTGCTTTAACACAAACCCGACAGATTTAATGTGATCTCCAACAGTTGTGTGATGAATGCCAAACTCTTCTGCAATTTCTCGACTTGTTAAATGTGGATTTTTTTTCCAACATGGATCGCAAACATCATTATCGATCTTGGACGGTCGTCCAGATCGATCACTTTCTTTGAGGCTCAGATCCCCGGAACGAAATTTGCTAAACCATCTTTGACAAGTAGGAAAATTTACAATATCTTTTCCAGATACTGCACATAAATTTTTACATGCAACCGATGCATTGCTTCCTTTTGGAATTCATATAAAATGCAGTGTCGTAAATGCACTTTATCTACTGACATGTTTTTCACTTTAAATATCACAAGTAAATGATGAATGGTAAAAAAGGGCACCTTTTATATTACACAGCAGCTAAAAAAACAAAAAAAAATCCTATTGACTCACTAGCCAGTTGTTCTTTTTATTTACAAGAAAAATCACCTGTCTATTTAAAATACGACAGAACTTTCCCTCCAACCCAATAGTTACGTTCATACATTTGTTTACTAGTATCAGTACTCCTAACTAAAGGGACCCTGCGATTAGTTTCGCACCAGGGCCCCGCGGCAGCAAAGGGCCCCTATGTTGGTGTATAAAAGTTAAATGGGGGGGGGCTTCTCTGGAATCCTTGTGTATTTCCTATTGTAGTATATCACGATGTCTCATATTTTGTAAATAAATGATATTTAGATTCACTTCGGAGCTTTCAAAATACTGACATCAAGTGAGCTTGAATACATTGCACTTAACTATCATAAACAATGGTAAATTCAGTAAATGCCTAAGTAAATATGGAAATTCTGCGTAGCTTGTCAAATTAGCCGTCAGATGTAAGGGAAGCAGGATAAGGTTGTTTGCCCGAGTGATTTGGTTTAATTTCCGAGTATGACAAGCTGATGTCACTTCTCCTCCCCTCTCTCAATATATAACCTCAAGTCTTGTTATATACAATGGAATTGAAAATGATGGACACGTGGCGGTGAAAACTTATCCCAAGGCTCGTAACCGGTGCGTAGAGAGTTTAATCCTTGTTGTACGCCAAACATTCCTGTGTAGAGAGGGCCAGTGAACGTTAAATCTGTGGTGGTTTAAATGTCATCAAGTTGGTCATGGTAGGAAAGATTGGAAAGTGGGGTTAATAAAATAAGAGTTAATTTATTTGTGAAATGAGTTATATTATATTATAGTAAAAACGGCAATTATACCCGTGCATGATGTAGTAAACTTACTTTCACTGAAATCAATAATTGCTTATATTATTTTACACCCCCAAGCAAGCCTTTTAGTAGTAAAGAATCTTTAAAAAACCTTATGTACTTTTATAGATAAATTTTTCCAATTTACTTCTCAAGTAAAGTGTTAAACAAAAGTTACGTTATGTACACTCCGCACTGTGCTACAAGGTTTGGTTCGTGAATACTGTTGTGTCCCACGCCGCACAAAGGTCGGAGGGGAGAGAGGATAAATTGCCAACCTGGTTGATGCGGCCTACCTTCCTCTATAGGATACTAGATAATTTATTCAAATAGGCTGATTCTACGTTGAGTTGTGTGGACAAAAGTGATATAAAAGGGAAACATTCCTACCCCTCCCACGTGATATAAAGGTCAAAGGGCGGAATGGGTTAATATTCGGCCTGTTCTAAATATCTCACCTTCCTATGGTTTGTGATTTATCCCCTATAAGCTGATTCTGAGTGGAGTTATAAGGCTTTCAAATGTCAATTTTCACTATGCGACTCCATGTAACTATGTACCTTTACCGAAAATAAATTTTAGTTTCTTTTCCGAACGGAAACTCGTTTTTTCAGCATCTCTTGTATTTTTAAAACTTTCACAATTGATTTATCTTACTAATCTTTTGCAATAAAGTGATATTTCAAGTGGGCTTTTATAAAAAATATAATACCTTTTAATTTGTTTCAAAGGCTTATATTAAAAATGCAATCAAACTATCTTGCAATGTGTACAACTTTACACTTTCGTAATTTTATGGTCTGTTTGAAAGCAAATTTTGAATTAATGTCGTTGATTAAAAACGGAACGAAACACAAAATCAAATCATTAAAAATATCAAAAAAAAATATTTGCTTTAAAAAACAGTTTATTTTATTTTAATAACTAAAATTATTTTTCTACGTTAAGTACAGCTATATATATTTTTTTTTTCGAATCAATATTAAGCTTTTGTACGAGATTGCCTGAATGTATAACTCTGAACCATTTTACTCAGCAATGCTATTTATCATGTCTTATCAAGTTTGAATATCAGTTCAGGTATTTTTGAAGAAACTTCTCCATATTTGAGTCGTCTAATTTCAAAACCAGGAAGATCCATTTTCGTAAATTTTATAAGAGACGTTGAAAACTATTGACAGACATGTACTTGTGGATCGGACTTTGAATGAATTTTTTTTATGGGATTCCGACACTTTTGGTCTATAACGGTTTGCATGGTGAGAACTTACATTTACAACATTTAAAAAATATTTTTTAAAAAAACTATTTAAATTTTTTTTTTTATTAACCTGGATATGAAAATAGGCTGCACATTTGCTACAGTTCATTTTCAAACATAGTCCTTTAATTTGTATTTAGAGATTAGTAATATATAGATTATATTATTTTAAATATTTTTAAAAAAAATTGTTTTCTGACTGATATTTTTTTTAATTATTTCCCTCGAAAATTCTTTTACAAATATCAAAAATCTGTTGAGACAGTTTGTTAAACATATTCTTTTGTTTATAATAATGCTAAATTGTTTTTTTTCTTCAGAAAATTAAAAATTTTTAAATGCTTGAACATAATATTAATATGCTTTGCACACACGTGTGAAAAAAAATATAATGATATGCGCAAAATTAATAAAAAGACACCCGTTACATTAATGAAACGAAATTAAATGGCTGTGATATTAAAAAAAAACAATTCTCACTCTTTACGCAGAGGCATTTCAATAGGGTAATCATAAATAACGCGATGTCACATATGGCATTTTTCATTCATACCCAATGTCGATATTACTCCACAATTACTCTATAAGAGAGTTTCCGCATACCGTTGTTATTTAAAGAAATACAATCTCTAGATGCCTGTCCAATGGTTGCCATAGTAACAGGATATTTATATCCCTGATGCCATTTTCTACCACCAGGTGGCTCTTCTGTCGTACTCGAAGAATGTCAAGGCCGATCGACCCGAAAATGTAAGGGAAGGGGGGGGGGGGGTGTTCCCCCGAGAGGAGAGGGGGGAGTTAATTTGATACGGGAGAATAGATTTTTGAAACCTTTTGTCCCTTTTTTTTGTTCTTTATCTATTATATGTATTGGCTTTTCATTTAAATTGTATAAAGAGTGATATTTCTTAAGGATTTTTTTTTCAGATTTTATTTTGCAATGGAAACTTGGGTCACATTTTTGGACTTGGAAGTACACCATAATGCGTAGTGTGAGTTTATTTATCTTTGAACCGAAGAATATTAAAGAATAATCTTAATGAGTTTAAAGTTATAAGACGAGAGTTAATTTGAAAGAGTAATTTTTATGTAACAAAAAAAGACGTTATTTTTTCGAAAAACTGTACACTTATTCCCTTTTAAATGACGGTGCTTTTTATTATCTTAAATACGGAAATAAGTAAAAAAAATTACAATTTACATTTCCCTTATAAAAATATAAGACATTTGGTATTATATTACTTTTGCAATTTAATTATATTTGCAATTAAAGTTTTTTAATTTAAACACAACATCCATTGCATCTACTTGTCAAGTTAAAATTACTATTTTAAGTTTTTCCCACTTTATGTTGATATGTAAAAAAATAACTTACTTTTTACAAATGTTTACGTTGTGCACCTACTTTTTATTTTTTTTAATTAAATACCAGTGACTGATGTCATGGTGATATAACATATATTTTTCATGAAATTTCGGAAAAAAATGTTAATTAAAAAAAAAACTACAATATTAGAAAACTTATAATTTTTGAAGATAATAGGCTTTTTATTTTTTTAAGGTGTGACATTTTAACCTTTAACGCTCGAGGAACATGTTTAATATTTACGTTATTTTTATAGAACAGACATCCCGTTCCTGTTCTTTTTAAAGAAGTATATTTTAGCTTGTTCTGTTTTACGTTTAGGGAGGATAATTATAAAAATAAAAATGTTATGCGTGAAGCTAAATATTAATCTAAGTGTACCAAACACATATTTAGTTGTTTATGAGTTATTTTAGTTGTTTATATTTAGTTATGTCAAATGTTTAAAAAAAAATGCAAGGACTGTAGGTAATTTTAATCTGAAGAAATTTGAGGTCGCCAGTATACTAGGTGCGTCTAGATGACAAAAAAAATTATCTTAAAGTTTGTGAAAGAATAATTATTTAAACTCAAGAATATGTTGTTCTCTTTCATTTCGAAGAACATAGAAATAATAACACATCGTTATTTTGGTGACTTAAAGGTAACACTCGAGTGGAAAGGATTAAAAAAAATAAGTTGACATTCACGTAATGTCATACTTTTATGGAGTTTCATAAAGAACAATCTAACGGAAGAATAACGTTTTATACTCAAGAACGCACAGTTTTCGTTCAATTTAAATAACGGGGAATAAATAACAGATAGTTATTTTTGTGACTGAGAGTCACATCTCGATCGCAAAGGTTTAACTATTTAACTATCACTTTGTGAAGAGCAGGACATTTTTCTAGCTAACAATAAATTAAGGAATGTTTCATGATTGAATTTGGTGAACAGATATTTATACCGTCTATGAATATGTTAACACATAGCTTTAAAACTAACTAATTTATACTATATTGTATAGAAATAATTGATCAAACGCAAACTGATTTTCGAAATATTTGTCTACTTTACATTCAGCCAGCGAATAGTTTAACTTTCTTATGGGATAAGTGTTAATTAGTTTACACATTAGGCAACACAAACTATTTCTAATTAGTATAATTAAAAAGAAATTCGCAAATGTAATTAAAATTGTGATACAATAACAAAATTTGCATAACTTGAAGTTACAGAATGAATTTCCTAAGTAACTTCATTAGTTCTACTACACATTTACTTTTAATCAAAATGAGCACACGTATCATTTCGCTTTATTGAGTTTACGAATATCCATTTAATTTTAGACTAGGAAAGAGTCTGAACGAAATTTTAATAAACGAAGATGTACCTCAATAAGGGTCAGTTGATTAAAACTTTTCCAAATCAGAACATTGACGAGTCAAGGAAAAAAAAAACTGGATTCGCATGTATTTTTTTTAGAAATTCTTCCTTCAAACTACTTAACTATATTTTATTAGTGAATGTGAGAATAATTAAGCATTTTTTAACAAATAGATTGAAGATGAAGTTTGAGAGCAGTCGATTATAAGAATTTTAATGTGGGCCCACGGTGACCAGTTAAAAGAGTACCTATATTCGTTCGATGAACCTCTTGCTGTCTAGAGAGGATGATACATGTTAAATACGTCGTGATCCAAAATTATTCTTTTACCAACAACGGGTGCGTGGGGTACCAGCTCACGTGTTCTGCTTGTCATATGATCATAATTAAAAATAAAGTACCAGGCAGTATTATTTGGGCTCTTCTACTGGATATATCCTAAACTATCGCCAATAGCCCATTGCGTAGCTCTAAAGAGACGTTATTTTAACCAAGTAACTAACATTTTGATGTACAGTAACTTTGTTTTCAAATCTGCTTATGCAATAGTATTTAAAATGTGCTATTGGAATCAACAGATACATTAAAAAAAATTTATGTGCATTAGCAAGTAAAATTAAATTAAAGATAATTCACATTTTTATTTGTGTCATATTGTTTCTGGTCAGTGGAATTTTTCATTATTTTAACTCGAGTGTCAAATTTGTTTAATGACTTTTGTTAGTACTTTGGTTTTTTGGAATTTTTTTTTGTTAGTTGATTGAATAACTATCAAGAGTTTGTAATTTTTTTATATAACATAACCAAGTCTATCACATCATTTAGTCTATCACTAAAACTATTGTTTACCTACATTTTGTTAGTTGTGGTCTTGGTGTAGGTCTTGGTTGCAAAAAAAAAACTTTCCGTGCGGGGTACCTTTTGGTTTTATTCTAAAAACACCGTGTCCTTTTTGTAGAGAAGGCAGGTCTCTATGGAGGATAAATACTCGTAACAAAAGGACACTTGTAAAAGGATTTTTATTTTAATTTTTAAAAGTATCTGCCAATCTTTTAAATAAAAATATAAAAATGGACCACCAAGAAGTGCATGTATTCGTTAATCATAGATATTATTTCGGTAGTAAAGATCTCTTTTGCGCGGATTTGATATGCAATCAATCTGAACTATGTGATGAGGTATAAAAAGACAGGGAATTTCCCTTGAGCAGTGACGAATCTTACGTTTGTCTCATGAATTTTAACGATTTTTTTAAATGCTTTTTAAAATAGTTAGTTTCCAAGCAGTTTTTAAACTAGCAGTTGGATGTTCTGCCATCTATGAGTAGAACCACTAATTTTTAAAAAATAATTTGGTTACATGGGGGAAGGTGGGGTGTTCATGTGATAAATATTGCACGGGCATTCTAGTTTTATATAAAACAAACTGAAAAATTTTAAATGTTGTCCATTTGTTCTTAATAAAATTTTGTCTCTCCGGTGTTAATTCTACGTACCAGTGGACAGATTTTGATCGGCGGAAAAATCGAATATTCTCGAGTTCAAGTCCTGGGTCGGCCAACTAAAGGGTCATCGTTCAGAGGGAGTTAGTGCACATTAAATTTTCATGGCTAAAATGTCCTCGTAAAATACGTCGTTGTTTGAAGATTAAGTTGCCAGATTCTGTTGTTCTCTTCAGATGAAAGTTGTTCAAAATTATAAAAATTATAAGGAGTAAGAACTGATACGGATAGATCCAGAACTATCGCTAATAACTCATTGCTTATAGATGTAGCTTTGTACTAACCATTAAATAATGTTTTATTTGTTTATTTTTTTCAAATTTTTCCACTTTTGTTTTTAATACAAGATCATTTTATTTATGTTGAAGCAAGTCTTAAAAAAGAATCTTCCAAATAATACTTAATTAACTGTATCGTTTCAAGCTGTGATCACGGCAAAAGTTAAATTCTCAATATAACTAGTTAAAACTATCCGTAAAAAATGTTATAACTAATTAACTAGTAAAAAATTTCTTTTTTCGCAAAACCACACTTTATTTCGTAACAAATTGACTTTTAGTTGATTGATATACCTCTAATACCAAGCTCCATTGAATGCAATTACGGTTCAAAACTAACAACCAAAATTAACTCCATGCTATTTTCTCTTTTAAATTCAGTTATTTACTATTCAAAGAGAAAGACTAAAAGGGAAAATTTCCTTAATAATGTTCGCTGTGGCGTATTTCCCACTAAGAGTTTTTTTTTTCAGAAATAGAGTAATCAGAATTCCTTAGCTGCATTATACTATGTCCTGTTAACAAGGCGACTTATCAGAATTGAATGGCAGAATAGTATCTTAATCAACGTATGCTCTGGTTGCTTGTACAATGATATAAGGGATAGCAGTCAACAGAATATTTTTAATGATCACTGTTTGTAATAAAATATCAGTTTTATGTAAGAGCTTGGAAAAATAATTATCCTGTTTGAAGTTTTCGAATATTTTTCAATTCGGAATAAATTTCCTCTATTAACTTTTAATTTACCATTTCAATTGAAGTCTGTAGAATTTAGAGTTAGAAATCGCAGTAACTTTGATCTTAAATGTTAAGGATTAACGTCACTAATGAAAATGTACCATTTGAATAGTTTATTTTTTGTTATGTCTTAGTTCTTTTACGTATCCAACTTGTTTATTAGGTTTTATAGCAGTCTCTTTTAACTTAACTTAAATTAAAAATATTATTAAAATTTAGAAAACGGTTTCAAATAGTGATGTTTCTTTTGATCAAACTGTAACATGCGCTTGATGTTTTAAAAAACTGCATCCCCGGTGGTTTGGTTTGAAAAACCGTGGGCTCTTAATCGGTGGGTTGTGACTTCGATTCTCGTCATCCGACTTGTAACGGGGGATTATGTACGTTAAACCTGACTTTGTGTAAATGTGCACACATTGGTCGTGATGCGAAAGTATTATGAATAGGGTTCCAGATCGTATTTTTTTACAGTCAATTGATGATGGTTCAAGCATTGCAAAAAGCAATGCCTCCTTAATTCGTTAGGAACAGTTCCTTAACCGTCGCCAATTGCTAATTGTGTAACTATAGTTGATGTATGCTACGTTTATTCCACTTACCAACTTAAAAATTTGTTTTCGCCCTAAATAAGTAATTCAAAAGAATAATTAAATAATTTCCTAATATTAAATTATATAAAAATAAAGTATTAGAAATGTCGCATATTTATAAAAAAACTTAAAATTCTTAAAATACTTTGTAATAGCTTTTACTTCCATATGGTTAATGAATTTTAAAGTTTAATAAAACAACAAACTGTTATAAAACAGAAATGTGTATCAAATATTAAAAAAAATATATTTTTATGGTTTTGTTTATGAGATTCCGTTGAGAATTTTTGCTTCTTTATATTCAAATCAACAACACTCAAACAGTTCTTGCAACTTTAAAGTGGTATTCGCTGTTCGGAAGTATAAATATATATTTTGTATATGTTTTTTTATATTTAAAAATGAAGTCTTTATATAAATTGATATCGTAGCTTGTTTAAAGAACCATTAGATTAAAAAACTATTGTAAAATAGTTTTTTTTTATTAATTAGAAAATTGGGTGTATATTGTTGAAATACTAAATATACCACGACGTGATATTACGGCTTTGAGTATTTGTTGTTTAAAAAGAACCAGCCAGTATGAATAGTTTTATTCAAGGATTGTTTTATCTGGAATTGTTTTATTCAAGAACTGTTTTAACTGGTTTATTCTAATCAAAACATATCTACCCATCCAGAACCCATTCTCTATCTTTTCCAAACATAAAATGCCCCCCCCCCCCCCTTCTTCCGCCCTTGTACGAACCTGTAGAATTTAAAACACTTACATTTAAATTCTGGTAAACAAACCCCTTGTAACATAATACCACAATTGGAATTAAGCCCAAAGCACACGGTTATATATCTTTCACAATGCAAACTAACCAAATCGCATCGAGCATTATTACTACTACTACAGCGAGAACAAATCCCAAAGCTAACGTCATTGAAAATCGCACATGCGCAGACAGCTACTTTGCTGGGAGTCAGGGGATCTAAATGCGTTATATCGATAGAATTCCCTAACAGGCTTACGGAAATTCTTTCAGAGGTCATTAAATATTCATCAGTGTTGTCAGTTGTAATGGGAAAATAAGATTCAGGCCCTGGGTGTATGGGGGTAATGGAGGAATGGTTCCGCAACAAATGTTGCTTTTTTTATTGCAAAAAATAAATATGTATTATCAGGAGAAAAGTTAATCGTTTTTCGAGTCGGATGGTATTTTGTTTAGTTTTGATATGGTATGATAGTTGGATGTACATATGTGAATTACGGGTTTTTATTTGGGTTCCGAAAGTTTTCGTTCTATTAACTCCATAATATCATAGCTTAAGCATTTAAAATATAAAGAACATATTTTATTTTGCATAACATATTATATGAGCAGCAAATATTACTGTCTAAAAATACTGCGCGGGATTCATTTTCCGTATTTTATTACTGATTCATATCTTTAAAAAATTCATTAAAATGTGATCATATGTTTTGTTATTACGATCTCAGATAAATTTATGTTAAAAATTCTATTTTTCGAAAGATGATAGGAACATTTTAATATTTTTGTTGTTGTCATAATATACAAATTGCGTTTAAAAAACATATAAACTTTTACAAAAACTCTTTAACAACAATAATCGTATTAAATTACTATATTAAAAAATAATTATTCAAATTTTACCTATTTTTAACAGTCTAGGATAGTTGGGAATATAGAGTTTTAGTTGTATTTCAAGGACCAATTTCACTTGTCAAGCATCGCAAATTAGCAGTTTCTCTCTGCTGTTGACCATGATTGCTAAAAAGAGAGTGCCAATGAAATCATTTAGCCAAGTATTGTAGTGTCAAACAAGGTTTATACTTTCCTATTTTTATTAATTTTTATATTATTGGTTTGTTAAAACGGCATTTTCCACTCGCGAATAAATGAAAAGCAAATTGTCAACAATATCTTCATATGAAAAAAAAAACATTTGGTAAAACATTTTTAAATGTCTCCTAAGTCATTTTTTTTATGAAAGAAGATTCTCATGTTAATTGGTGATACAAGTTGTTCACAAATTTTTGGACAGTGGACATTGTTTGGCTGTACCACATTTAGCTCTATTGGTATAATAAACCATTATTTTTGCTCAACTACTTCGCTTATATTTTAAACAATCCGCTTAGGATTAGTAGCAATAAAAAATAATAATATAACAAAAATAATGGTTTGTTGAGTGTAGTCAAACAGCCAAACAATGGCCACTCTTCAACAATTTGTGACTATGCTGCATTTTATTTGCAGCAGAATTACTACTTCGCAATATAAGATACACAAATTCGCACTTTCTTATCCGAACATTATCAATATTCTCCGGATGCAACATGAAAGTGTCCTTTCATCTGATTGGTCAAACAAGATGAATGGAGGCATCCTTTCAGGAGTGCCAGAGGGGAAAATGGTGCATCTTGTCCAACCAGGGATCGGGATTCATTTTTCTTTTCCTTTCGCTAGATGCTGCTTCCTCTGATGTAAGATTGCTTTGGCAGAGTGATTGAATGAATAGTGATTTATGTAGTCAAAAGAAAAGGTTTATTTGGAGAAATGGCAGATTTATAATTCTAAAACCTAGTATAAAATCTGGTACACAATATCATACAGGGTAGTCACAAATTGTTGATCGTTGCACAATGCTTAGGTTTTGAATACATTTAGTAAGCCATTCTTGTTTATATACTATAGTAGCTACTTTATTTGATGGTACAAAATCTAAGTGACTTGTTTAAAATATAAGCAAAATAGTTTTGAAAAAAACTAAGTTTTATTATGTAAATACAGTTACATGTTATACATCAAATCAATGACCATCGCCCAACAATTTGTAACCCCCCCCCCCCCTGTATAAGAATTTTTACCCATTGGTCTTGTTTCAAAAACGTTTCACATTATTTCTATTCTATAACAAAGAACTTCCAATTTAACTGTCTTGACTCATCTTTGGTTTGTTGTGCTTATTTTACCAAATGGGTGACACCTGTTTAAAAATTCGTTAAAAAAAATCCGTTCAAACTTTTAACTCTTGCTCTCTCCAAGGTTTCAATTACAGTAATCTTTTAAAACCATGTATTTGAAACAATTTAACAATAGAAAAAAATAAAAAATAATAAAAACGTAAGAATCTGTGAAAATTAAATTTTGAACCGAATATGAATTAGATTTTAAATAACATATTTTATTAATAGTCATAGTAAATATTATAAAAAGTCCATCCATTCAATAATGAAATTTTTTATGTGAAAATATTATTGATCGTTATATAATAAATAAGAATTTCTAGTTTACTGACGCTCTCACACAGTGGTATCGCGTTTGTGAATTGGCCATGTTTTCCAGCAGTATTTGCCTTATTTTAAAATTCTTTAAAATACTCCACTTTAGAATATATTTAACCCTTTGCCTGTGTCACCCGAGTCAAATTCGGACAACTGAAATGCGCAATACGTGAGACGCCCGAAGTCAGATCGGGCAGATGAAATTTATATTTCGTGAAGCCCGAATTGAATTCGTTTAGTAAACCTTCCATATGAGTTCGAAGATTTGTCTTGAAACCATTTTCTCGCAACGTTATGACCTATGACAGGTTTCAAATCATAAAAAGATATCTGCATTTTGTGAAACATGAAGCTGATCTAGTAGAGCATCCTAATTCAAAACGGAATAAAAATTGACAGATTTTTCAAGTTATCATTGAACATTTTTCATCACTGTACATTTATGATAGTCAGGGTGCCAAATGCCAAAAAATAGGTCAACCTTGTTTTGTCGTACGGAGAAAATGTTTTCGTGGTTTCTGATGTAGTAGATGGTGTAGATTTCAGAATCGATTGATGCCACTCTGTAAATCTTGAGCATTTCGAAATATCCAAAATGCGCCTGCCGCGCACCGTTCGCGAACACTTGAGAAGCTTATTTTGGCGTACGGAGAAAATGTTTTTATGGTTTCTGATGTAGTAAATTGTATAGATTTCAGAACCGATTGATGCCACTCTGCAAAACTTGAGCAATTTGAAAAATCCAAGATGGCGCCTACTGCTCATCCTTCGCGAAGAGTGGAAAACTTTGTTTTGACAGATGAAAAAAATGTTTTCATAGTTTCTGACGCAGTAAATAGCGTGGATTTTACAACTAATTGATGCCACTCTGCAAAATTTGATAAATTTGAAAAATCCAAGATGACGCCCGCAAGATATTCGTCGTTCATTTGAGTGACGCTGTGATCGACGAAATACATCAGTGTTGCCCAAATCGAAAAGCTTGTTTTGGCGCAGGGAGAAATTTTTTTCGCAGTTTCTGATGCAGTAAAGTGATTTCAGAACCGATTGATACCACTCTGTAAATCTTGAGCAATTTGAAAAATCCAAGATGGCGCTCATGATAGACATTAAAAAGATATCCACTTTGGAGTGTGGTAATAGTGGCATGTGAGACATTTTTCTTAATGGTTTTTGATCCAGGAATCTGAATACAATGTTATTTTTCACATAAAATAACTGTGGAAACTAATTTGGATGTTATTCCAAGATGGCGCCCAAGAGATGGTCGCTTTAAAAATGTCCACTTCAGAGTGTAGTAATAGTGGCATGTAAGACATCGTTTTAAATGTTTTGAGGTCAAGGAATCTGAATACAAAATTATTTTTCACTTAAAATAAATCTGGAATACATTTCAGGTGGTATTCCAAGATGGCGCCCTTGATGGCCGCTATAAAAACATCCACTTTGGATGTAATAATAGTGGCATGTGAGACATAGTTTTAAATGTTTTTGTATCTAGGAAACTGAAAATATTGTTATTTTTCAAGTATTGAAGTAAAATGAAGACTTACGCAATCACGAACCAAATAAAAAATATATTGGCAATAATTAAATATATAATTCAGAAACATATGAACATTTGAGCATACTTGTGTCCGTTTATTGCTTCGGAAACTTAGATATGAGGAATTGCAACACTTTCATTTCTTCACTTACTGCACGAAAAGTTGCTATAATGAATGCCACATCTTATTGCTGAGCAGGTTTCGTTAGAACTTTAGGAGCACTTCCCCATCGCTCTGTACGAACCCGATTCTGTTAGGTATAGGTATCGATACAAGTTCGAAGTTCGGCTTTCCACATGTTCTTTCTTTAGAGAAGAGTTCTAGCTGTAAATTCAAGAGTACTGCATGTAAATTCAAAGAGATGTCGTTTATTATCATTATTTGACTGTTGTGTTTTAAAGAAGTTTTCCATGAAATTAGCTACTGTTCCTCGTGAGGATCAATGTTTAACCCACTGCAAAGCACAGCCGTCCACCAAAATTAGGTTTGGTATTCTTCTCGCTGTGTCTGAATGCGTTTCATTTAGTGATATCAATAAAGCAGGTTTCCTGTCTCAGTCTCTCTCTAAACATAAACGTGGGCACATTAGCAAATTCGTATTTTAATATGTCGACCATTTGTATGCATTTGATTGCCTGAAGGACTATTATTCTGAATTATAAAAGTGTAGCTTCCATATGTGTGGTCGCCTTTTGTGCGGAGCATTGTTTCCTTTCATCCCTGCTCACAACACCTTTCTGTAAACTGTCATATAAACCACTTGGAAGGGTGTCTTTAAACTTCAGTACACATTTACCACCCAATTCAAAAGCATTGTCAACGTTATTTTCTTGATGCAATATTTCTAGTCACAATGTGTACTAGGCCTTTTGTGCTCTGATGTATTTAAAAGCTGCATGCATAATTCAAGTTCTGCCACTTTGCAAAAATCATTCTCTGGCTGATTCCTCACAAGTACACTTGAAGCCCATCGCTTGACTCCAGCACTGTTTAGTGTAAGACCCGTCAAAGAAGATCCTTTTGCAACATGTCTATATCACATAATATTGTTATCTATCATCGTATCGGACCATATCACATTCCAATAACAAGTTATATATCTCACCCACGTTCTTCTTTCAAAAAAAATTTTAAACATCTTTGTAGCATCTTTTTTATGAATATCACATAAACAGTGGCATACTTTTAATAATTATAATAGACTACACATGCAAAATATGGCCTACTGTCTAAAGATAAGTATATATATAACGTATAGTCTAAGAAAAAGTCACTAATTAACTTCCCTTTCAGCTCTCACAAAATTCATTATTAGCTGGACAGATTTGATGTAATATTCGGTCCATAACTTAGTTATGCGGTTTAAAGAGCATTCATCCCCCAGTTTAGCCATCATGTTGTCAATACTAGTTGCACCAATGTAATTTAGAATAGGTCGCAGCATTTCTTTGGGCACTAATCTTAGTGCACGAATGTTTTCAGTAAACTTCTTTCCTGATAACTATTTCAACACACCTGCAAATGCTGATTCTGGTATTTCCACAATTTCATTTCCTGCCATTAGTGAACCTACAGCTCATATGAAGAGCATCAGTGTATTCATCCTCGCAAGGCGAGGAACAAAGTTTGAAAACTGTTTGGGAAACATTCAATATTATATCAACCATTATTTTGTAAATAACCTGATCTGCTATGCATACAACAAATGGCTGCTCACAAAATATGGTAAATTTCCTGACTTCCAACGTAGAGATTAATACTGTACCATAATTTGTTGGAGATAGATCAATTGATGGCGTACATAATTTGTGTTGAATTCATAAGTTTACCATCTCTATTAGTTTCTACAGTCATTTTAAGTGAAAAATAACAATATATTCAGATTCCTTGACTTAAAAATATTAAGAACGATGTCTTACATGCCACTATTATTACACTCTAAATGGGACATTTTTATAGTGGTCATCATGGGCGCCATCTTGGAATACCATCTGAATTGTATTCCAGATTAAATTTAAGTGAAAAATAACATTGTATTCAGATTCCTTGACCCCAAAACATTTAAAACGATGTCTTACATGCCACTATTACTACACTCTAAAGTGGACATTTTTAAAGCGGCCATCTCTTGGGCGCCATTTTGGAATAACATCCAAATTAGTTTCCACAGTTATTTTATGTGAAAAATAACATTGTATTCACATTCCTGAATCAAAACACATTAAGAAAAATGTCTCACATGCCACTATTACCACACTCCAAAGTGGACATCTTTTTAATGTCTATCATGGGCGCCATCTTGGATTTTTCAAATTGCTCAAGATTTACAGAGTGGCATCAATCGGTTCTGAAATCAACGCTATTTACTGCATCAGAAACTGCGAAAAAAATTTCTCCCTGCGCCAAAACAAGCTTTTCGATTTGGGCAACACTGATGTATTTCGTCGATCACAGTGTCACTCAAATGAACGACGAATATCTTGCGTGCGCCATCTTGGATTTTTCAAATTTATCAAATTTTTCAGAGTGGCATCAATCAGTTGTAAAATCCACGCTATTTACTGCGTCAGAAACTATGAAAACATTTTTTTCATCTGTCAAAACAAAGTTTTCCACTCTTCGCGAAGGATGAGCAGTAGGCGCCATCTTGGATTTTTCAAATTGCTCAAGTTTTGCAGAGTGGCATCAATCGGTTCTGAAATCTTCACTATTTACTACATCAGAAACCATGAAAACATTTTCTCCGTACGCCAAAATAAGCTTCTCAAGTGTTCGCGAACGGTGCGCGGCAGGCGCCATCTTGGATATTTCGAAATGCTCAAGATTTACAGAGTGGCATCAATCGATTCTGAAATCTACACCATCTACTACATCAGAAACCACGAAAACATTTTCTCCGTACGCCAAAACAAGCTTTTCGATTTGGCACCCTGACTATGACTTCGATATCACTAGATGAAAGTTTGATGTTGTGTAAGGATATATTAGGATGGATCTAGTAAATAACACCACAAAAAATATCTCACTTTGGTATAAAGACTTAGACTATGCGAGGGTTACACTGGCCCTCTTCCAGTATTACTACTTATGCAGGAAATAGTTTATAAAATAACCATTTTGTAACTTTTTTATTGATATAATAAACAAAAATAAACAGAACTTGTTTTCATTTCTGATGCATTTTTCTAAAATATATGCTACAGTTAAATTTTTAAAATGTTATAATCTGAGGTATAACTTAAAGGCTGTCTTTAAAATGCATTAAGAATTTGTTTTAATTACAAAGGATTACGTATATAGGATTTTTTCCAACACTTCGAAACAGGCAAAACACTTTTAGAATGGCAAACCTTGCTTGAGCGTTGATAGACCAGATAATGTATGATTTTTCTGCTTGTCAATATCTTTCTTTGTTTTGGGGCATAACAAATCTAAAAAAGGTTTTATTTAAAAATATTCGCATAAAATATTTCAGTTCCCAATTTTAATTATACCATTCAAACTTTCAATTATTATTTGAGACTTTATTTTTAGAATTGTTGAAAAATTATTTGTTTTTTTAATAATAAATGTTAAAAAAATATATTTTACCACGTATAATTAAACAATACATTTGGGAGATTCTATACTTCGCTTCCTAATCAAACATTAATCATAAGTAATTTGAGAGGCAGTTTATGTACAATTAGTCTATACAACTATTCAATAATAAATTGAAGCTTTTGTTTAAAGAAATAACTTATTCGTAAAGAAACCAATCTAATCACTTATTCTAAGAATTTTTTTTGTCATATTTAAAACATAAATACGTTACTCGGTTCATTTGTTAGGGAAATATTCCAACTCCCTTTGGGGAATAAATAAAAAATTCACGTACACACACATGGAAGCATAATTAAATGTCAATCTTAGATGCTAATTACACATTTGCTTCACACAAATGAAAACGTTGATTTGCATACATTTTTAATGTTAATTTAGATTATGTGCTCCGGTAAACAAATGGACTTCTTGCTTTTCCAATATTGCACTGCAAAATATAATTAGTAGTTTTAACACAAATTCCTCTTCTTTGAAATATAGTTAAATGTAAACTTACCAGATTATAAACGTGTTGACTAATGAAATTATTTTATTTTAAGTTATTATACAGTGGTCACACATTGTTGGGGGGGGGGGGGGGGTATCATTGCTTGGCTGTAACACATTTAGCTGTACTTGCATGTCAGTGCGATAATTATCGTATGAACATCCCCCCCCCCACACACACAAACACACCACACACCCATTCGGATATTAGCGAATCTTTTGTGGCCAAAAAGTTTAACAGTATGTTCATAGATGGCAGCCTTATAAACGGCTTGTGTAAAATCCCCTATTAAAATGAATTATTTTAAACGCATTTTGTAAAAAAAAAGTTGAAATTTATGAGCTGAAAGTACGATTTGTCAATGGTCTATGAAATTATCTTTCTTTTGATACATCATGTGTAAATCCCAAAAGGGACTTACTACAGAAATAATATCTATGATTGGAATAATAAAACGTTATTTGTGTCTTTGCTTGTAATTTAAACAAGTAGCTTAGAATCAGTAGCAACAAAGTTGAAATAGAAAAAAATAAATTATTATCTGTAGTTAAGCAGCTTACCATCCCACAACCATTTGTTACCGCCCTGTATATAAAGTTTATAATTTTGCTGGGTAACGTGAAATGTATCCTATGTTATGACGTTGTTATGTTCTATATTATTGTTAACTAGGTAGTGAGTGTTATACAAAGATTCTGTATAGTATGGGAATAAAATAACTTTTCATATAATTTAACAGTATTCTTTTTTTATAAGAAAATGATAATGAATGGAATTCAAATGCAGAACGATACAAAGCTATTTGCCCCAAAAATAAAAAAGACAAATATTCAGAAAAAATTGATTGTACAAGTAAAAAAAAGACACATTTACGAGAACATTTACAATCGAGAAGTAAATACCTATTTGTGTATTTGTAAGTAAAAATAGATTTTAAAATAAATTCATATATAGATTTTTAAATTTTCTTCAGATGCAGTCTATTTTTTGAGTAGTCTAGCACTACTTCTTAAGTAAAAAAATGTAATCATTTAAACATTGTACTTTTGCGCATTTAAGTATATTGAAGAATATTTAAAAATAACATCACAAGAACATTTTGTCATTCCCGCACGTCAACACAAACGCTACCCAACCAACATTTCATATATCAGCACCCTCTTTTATTTAGATTCTACGTGTGTCAGCTCCACCGAAGAGTGCTGAACCCACATAATCGGTTGGTTAGGGGTTCAAACCTGGACTTGGCTTGAGCAGAAAGTTAGTAATCAGAGAGTTACGAGATTGAACCTCGTCATCCTCCGAAATATCCGTCGTGTAGAGAGGGCTGGTGCACGTTAAATGTGTCGTGATCCAAATATTCTCATGTGGTTCGTGGTCAGAAAGTTTGAAAAGTGAGAGTACTAGCTCAGGTAGTGTTGAATTATTTGACCATGGTTCAATATTATGAGGCATGTTCCCCATCTAATGAATACTATGGAGCAGCGGTCGGCAAACCGCGGCTCGCGAGCCACATGCGGCTTTTTGGCCTTTTGAGTGTGGATCTTCTACAAAATTAATACGTGTGGGGGCGGGCGCGTTGAAACTTCGTGGCAAAAAATAAAAACAACAACATACAAACTTCACTTACCCAAACTTTCCAAGGAGTTTCAAGGCAATTGTTCACATTAGTGTTTGTCAGTTATTGGTATGATTGAGAAAGGTATGTTAAGATAGTTTGGACATATAGAGAGGATGAACGAAAGGAGATAGACGAAATACAAGCAGAGTGTGGATGGAAGAGTTGGAAGGGGTTGATCTCAGCGAACGCACCTCAATCAGATTGAGGACGATTTTAGCAAAGGCCAGCTTAGGAGTACCCCAATTAAGTTAATAACAATGTAACTACCTATATAGTTTAAGTTTAAAAAATGTGACTCTCAAAAGAAATTTTAGTCGTTGTTCTGTAGATATTTGGCTCCCAAAAGAAATGTCAATCGTTGTTCTGTTGATATTTGGCTCTGTTGACTAATAAGTTTGCCGACCCACTGCTATGGAGGAATGTTTGAGATCTATTCCTTCAGAATAGATCACTAACTATCACTAATTGAGTGTGTCGCTTTAGTGCTGTGTTAATTATACCAACCGATTTCCCTGCATACGTCGTTGGATACGGTTTAAAAAAATCCTTATAAAATACTATTTATATATTTGAAGTCGGGTGTCATCATTCTAATTAATATTAAATGTCCTGTGATTCAATCAGAAGTGTGTTTTAAGAGCGTGGGAGTAACTTATAAAAGACGAGAAAATATTGTTAATGGAATTAAATACGTGGGTGGAAATACATTTTGCCATGGAATTCTTTTAAAGAGATTTACACTTTTACGTCCTTGTTTTGTCAGATTACGTTTATTCAAGTTGGTATTAGGAATTAACACTGACAATTTTTAAATGTCATAGAGTCAACTGATATTATGGATTACGAATCTTCTTCAAATAAAGTTATTTTGTTCAAGTGGATGAATTATTTAGTTTTACGATTGGCAACTTTGACATTAAGAATATATTGGTGGTAATTCATTACTATTTATTGGCGTAATATTAAAATATAAAAAACTATATGAATAATAATCCAGTGATTGGATTTTAATTCAGAAAAGGGGCACATTGATTTAGGTACTGTAGATAGGGGTTACTTTACTCCTTGTATGGTAACTTTACTCCAACTGTTGAAAAAAAAAATCACATTTGAAAAAAGACAGAACATTCAGTAAAATAAATTAAAAATATTTTTATTCTGTAAAGGTTGGCACCTTGCTATCCAACGGTAATGTCTGTTGTTTTCTTTACTTTCTGTTATGAAAAGTTACATGTAAACTGGACATTGATAATTGCAGTGGCACTAACATTTTATTTATATGTATGGTTGTCCCAAATTGTTAAAGCAATTGGCTGTGTTTTAAAAGTTTTCCACCTACTCATTTAAGCCACGTTTGGCTGTTTAAATACGCATACTAAACCTTTACTCTTTGCTATACTTTAACTACTATGTTTGTTGCTTCTAAAACAAAACGACTTGTTTAAAATATAAACTAAGTAACTTGGCAAACATAATGTTTATTTATGTTTGCCAAATTTTATATTGTGTGGTTTTATATTTGTAGATTTACAAAATACCATAATTTAAATTCGATATTATATATGTGCCAATACCGCTCACTGTTAAAAATTCATTCTCATATTTGACGAAACTTTTGTCATTTTTGAAGAAGATACCTACTATATGCTCCGATTAAATCTTCGAGCATGAATGGACTGAAGTAGAGCGAATATGACGTCATAATCGTGAAACCAACAGCTCAGACCGAATGACCTCAGACACGTGACTTCTTTTCAAAATTATGAATTAAAAAATACTCGCGATTGGCTGATGAATTGGGAAATGTGTAACAGTGGAAATTTATGAATGGAATGACTTAATTAACCACGTGTCTGAGGCCATACATGTTGGTCTCACTTTGATGATAGCGAGATTACAAAGATATGTTTTCTCTAATATGAAGGATCCATGCTCGAAGGATTAAATAATTCATCAAACTGAGGGCATTCATTTTGTCTTTTTTAACGAAATTTATTTCGTCATAGATGAGGGCCATTTTAAATAATATAAATAATTCAACATGGAAGGATCGCTTGAATTCTGATAATATAAGTATAAGAACCAAACATGAGCTGATGACCCAGAAAAGGGCCGACAAGGAATCTGAGTAAATGACTTCCGTTCAAAATTTGAGGATACTTTATTTCGCCAAAAGTAACTCGATTCAATAACGAAACGATTGCCAAATATAAAAAAAGTAGCCTTGACGACCGCAGAATTGTTGCGCTAAATTGATACAGCTAAACAATGACCATCGCCGAAAAAATTTAAGACCACTCTGTATATTGACGACAATATATAATATCATAATATTTCATGATTTCCGAAAACCATGGAAACGTTCATCGTTATGTAATCCGATGTAAAATTTCGTAACAAATTAGCGCGCTTGGACAGCGATAATCTTCCCGTCCGAGTCCTGGTAATTATTTCAAAACTTTTAATGGGGTAATGTTACTAATTCGGTTCAATTTAAATGCGAAACCTCATGTATGCATCCGAATACATAAATATCAAATGAGGTTAAGTGCTTCAATTACGTAAAATGTCGTAGAAGGTATTATTGATTTTTTGGATTTGCATTTTCGGTACTTCCGCGTTGACATTGAGCACTTATAATTGGATTAGCTGTAGATATTTCCTTCATAGTAGTTGTTGCTTTATAACTAGTTATGGCCTTTAAAATTTCTGGAATAAATTTTTGCCCTCTAACCGTAATCCAGTTTAATAACTTCTAATCCGAAAATCAATTAATTTACGGTCTAAGTATATGACTGAAATTAAAACTTTTTATTTTGTATCCCAATCCCGATAGATCATAAAGGTGCAAATCGGTAGGTGCTGTGTTGAAACACCGTTAGATGAGTTATTCGTAGATTTTTTAAAAACACAATATAAAATAGGCATTGGTCGTAAACGAAGGTCGCCAATAGCAGAAAGATACGACATATTTACATCTGTTTTTTAGACCCCCCCCCCACCTCTTTCCCCATTGATGCCCCAATTATGCTTTGGATAATTATCTATTGAACAAGATAAAATGCATGTTGATTATTAGCCGCAGAAGTTTATATTCTGATAATGCATGTAGCCGATTTTGGAAGCATTTCACATTAAATCTGAACGCCTGAAGTCAATATGAAAATAACTCGTAAGAATCCATAATTTAAAATTGCAGTAGTAGGGAAGTAGTATACGAAGGATGCTCCTTTTCTTTAAATTGCTTTAATATTTGGCTAAAAATCTAGATGCTAAACTGTTTATTTTTATTCCAAGAAAATAAAAACTATTTTTCATGTATTTGGAAAACAAACGCCAATTTTCTGAAGTTCTGAACCAGATATTTTATTCCTTTGTTTCCATTTTTTTTTACTTGCATGATTTTCAAATTATTAAAATATACAACATGTTGCAATTTTTTAAAAAGCTAATGATTTAAAATATAATTTTGGCATAATCTCTAGATATAATATTATATAGTGTTTACTAGGGATTATTGGAAAAAAGAAAATGAACTCGCTCTCTTTTTCAATGAGTAAAATTTTACACTTTGCAATTTCGATATTTCGTTTGATACTCAGAGGTAGATTCTGTAATAATTTGTTTATTTAAAATATACACTTCAAGGTCACTGACTACCCTTATATTTTTACACTAAATCTACGCGCTTTCAATAGAATGTTGTCAAATATTGGGAAACAAAGCCGATAGTGTCTCTAAATTAAAGAATCCGACAGGAGTATGTTTTCCGAAGAGCACATTTACAGCGCCAGAAAAAAAAATATCCTTATGCCTCATCTGAAATACAAGTTGAAGTTAAATTCGTGTAGTGAAGTATAAATCTGCGGCTTGGATCAAAAAGGACCCATGTCATAATTGACAGTTTTGAGAAAAATGGCTTCAAAGTTCGAGTCTCAACCTTGTTGCACTGTTACGGAAATCACGAAATTGTTTGATTTGAAGAGTTATAGAAGCCTGACTACATTGGTTTCTATTTCATTCATAAGTCTAAAATTTTTAAATGATAAAATTAACTTTGCTCCTTTTTGTTATAAGCCAAATAAATTGTTAGGAACTTTATTTTCTTGGTTTTAATCTTTAGAATATATGACCAATGTATAGTTAAACATTGGACATACAGATTGTTTTGATGTTAAAAAATAATCGACTCAAAATAAATTTCCACCGAACCTTTCAACCAACATCCCCCCCCCCCCCCAAGTCTCTACATCAAAACATAAAATTAATATCTTACATGAAAACTTATTTTCTATTAATAAATCACAATTCCATCCAGTAAATAAACCCAGACAAAATTGGAAAACACAAACCATTTGTCCGACTCAAAATCAAAACCCCCCAAACGACTTTTCTCTCTTCTTTTTTTTTCATTCGAATCCTTTTCATGTCGGTATTAATACAAACAATAAATACTTGATATTAGTGCACTTCGTAGAAACACAGGAAACCGACTTCGACGTATATGGTCATTTGTAAGCAGTCCCCTGTGATTGGAAAGAGATTTATAACGATGACGTTGGGCTTCTACGGCAACTGAAATTCATTTAATTTTCATTTCTTGGGTCACCAGGGATTTTCTTGATGGCATGGATGGAGTCGATGTGTGTTCAATCAGTTTCGTAGAGATTGAGATCCCGCTATGGGAATATTTTACATCAACTTGCGCAATCTGTTTCTCAAATATATAAGATTAACTCTTTTTAAGAGTTTTTACATATAAATCCATTTTTAAATTTTTTCGAGATTTATGTTTCCCTGAGGTATAACTTGCACTAAGTTAAAGTGGTTTTAATGCAATGAATTAAATTAGTATTAGGAGTTTAAGTATTTATTTATGAACAGTTTTCTTTTTATGAATATTTTCTGTGGTAAATGCCTGGCAAATAAGATTATTTTATTTTATTAGCCCGTCCTGTCCCTAAGGATATTCGGGCAACATGTTGTGACGTCAAAGTATTTTTCTCCATATACATTTTGCACTCGTAAATATCCAGCACTTAGTGAGTGTGAGCACTGGCAAATAAGATAAAAAGTTTACTCTAGTAGAAAAATAATGAATTCAAATTTTATTTTACTAACGCAAGACACACACCTAGAAACATACACTAAACGTGTTTCCACTATAACAAATAATATTTGGATTCTGTTATATTTAAAATTCAAAAAAATGAATTAAAACTGAAATGGTAATTGTTTTAACTTATAGTCGGATGGTAAAGATAACGCTTCATTTGGCATCCCGTTCTACAAACGTTCACACTAAAATCAGCGTGGGGACATTTGTTTTGCCGGATTACGATAAACGAACTCGCAACCCTTCGTACACGATCTCGTTCTTTGACAGTGTAAAGCTTCATTGTATAAAAACTTTTCTTAAACACCCTATCATTATCTACCTAGTGGTAGAAGGTAGATCATGATAGGGTGTGGTGTTTAATAAAAGTTTTTGTTTTAAAATAAAAATACAACGTTAAAATGCGTAATAAAAATCCATCAATCTGGACATGTTTCGGGAGATACATCTCCCTTCATCAGCAGAAAAGATTTCAGAGATTTTTCAGCTGATGAAGGGAGATGTATCTCCCGAAACATGTCCAGATTGATGGATTTTTATTACGCATTTTAACGTTGTATTTTTATTTTAAAATTCTTAACGCAATGTTCTATAAGACGAGTTTTTATTTTATCTTAAAAGTTATTGTTATTATATACAAATTGTTATTACATACTTGCTCGTCCGTTGCGATAATTATCGCATGACCCCCCTCCCCCCGTTCGCGTGAAGGATATTAGCGAATCTTTTATGACCGAAAAAATCAAAAAAGTATAAAGAGTTAATATTTATGTGATGAAAGTACGATTCGTTACTGGTCTGTAAAATTATATTTCTTTTGATATCTCATGTGTTAAGATCCGTTGTGTTTAAGGAGCGTAAAAGGGATCTTTACTACAAAAGTAATATATATTATATTTATCTTTTGATACTTTCAATATTATATTATAAAAACAATTTCTCAAGATAAATATGTAAATTGCTAACGCTTTGATTTGATAAGTTAAGTACTGATGTTCAAAGACACTTCAACCCCCCCCTCCCCCCCCCCCCCCCCAAAAAAAAATATCCAAAATTCATAAAATTGTTTTGTACCCTTATAAACTAACAATAGTTAATTTAAAGTGGATCAAACTATACTAACTTATTTTAGTTATTTAAAAAAAATCCATATCGTATTTGTTCAAAAATGTAGTTGTGAGGTTAACAATTTTAACTAACACTATATTTTCTCAACTGCCCAAAAGTTCCAAATTCTTATGATAACAGCAGACGATAATAAAAAACTATAACTTTAGTGGTGTTGGTAGAAAGAAAGGCGATAAAGAATAACGACAACCCCTTCCTTTGAAAGAAGCCTACCGTCTTTCAAAGTATGCGAAACTATTTACCCCAGAATTGAATTTCCAAAAAGGCTGTTAGAAACTCCATCTAAAAATATCACCTTTCCTTTTCTAAGTGATTCCATCCTAAATGCCTTTGCCTTTCCTTAAAGAACTTCCCTTTGTATTTTTCACGATGAAAAATGGAAACTGGAAGCAAGAGTGTTCGAAATGCGTTCATTCTTGTTGGCCCCCCCACGCGTCCAGAATAAGCCTCGGAGGCAGAAGTAAACTGAATCTTTGTCTGGTCCAATCTTCTGTCCTTTCTTTTGTCCGAATAAACAAACATGCAGGTCTTAGAATCCCGGGGAAATAAACAATGACTAAAAATGTCTTATCTGCGCTTCTCAAAGTAGAAGAAAAAGCATTTTGGTGTTTACATCTCTTCAAGACGAATTTCGGTGTCTCGAAGATGTTTGTTTTTTGTGTGGATGAGGGCTGTGATTTATTTCGTGTGTGTAAATTCCATCGAATGGTTTTTGTATTAAGGGCGTCCACACATAGGAATGTTCGAAAAGATAAATAATGTGTTGGAATTTTAAATATTAGATTGATGATGACAACCGTCTTTGTGGGGTTTGTAGTGGCATTTGAAGCATAAAGCATTTGATTTAAGGCGAAGATGTTATGGTGGTGTCAACAATTTTTTTTATAATCAAAGATTGAAGAGGAGTAATTGATGATCACGCAGTTGTTATACAACATTGATGTATGCATTTATTATTATGGAGAATTTGAAATCACATTATGTTAGATTTTTTCATGGATTTAACTTTTAACTTTTTTAACTAGAATAACAAATTCGAAGTTCAAAATAATCAAATTCTTTTTTAACTAGAATTGCTGTATAAAAGCACGGCCAGAAGGAATTTGCGTTAAACGTCATTTTAGCAGATTATAGAAATAGAATTAGTCTCCAACAGTAGGAAGATAAACAAGCTGTTCATCAGATGCCGCGAGCCGCCATATCAATCCCGTTCGTGCTTTGCTTTCATTCATAATTTTACATTGACATTAAGTGTATGTCAATCGTGCTATTTGTCACGGACTTATAATATCGGAATGAATCCCCCAAGCATAACACACGCTATCTATCCTAATATCCTATATAGATGATTTGAAAGACATTGCATTTCAATTTTGTAATTCGGAAATAAATTTATTTAAGTGTGTGTTAAATTTATTTTCATGGTGTGCTTATTAAAAAAATAGCTTAGGCTTAAGTAGAGAATAAGGATTTAATCCGCCAAGGCGTCAAAATCAATGCCGCCAATTATAATTTCAGTTCAAATTGGCAATCCTGCACAATACTTGTGTAATATGTTTTGCACGCATGCTCAAATAGTTGTGTATTTTACAAGCGTGAGCGAATTCGAATCTAAATAATAATTTATTTCATTTTTCAGTCGCCTTTAGATGTTACTCCAATTACGTTATTTCGTAAATATTTATTATTTCTTTATAATTAGTAATAGTTTCGTATAAATTATAAACCGTACGCAAAATGATGTCATGCAAGTTTTTCATTCCCCGACTCTCGTTAATTTAATCTACATCAAGTATCTACACCCTCACTTGCTTACGTCACATCGGAATGGGTATACAAAATTGAAACTCTTATACTCCCACGCCAAAGGTCAAATTGGTCAATGGAAACTGATTTGGCAGAGTATTCTTTACTTTACTTGCCAATTTTTCTTTATTTTTACCGTCATATCAACTTTAAAGTTACATTATCAAAATTAAAGTTACATTATCAACATTAAAGTTACATTATCAGCATTAAAGTTACATTATCAACATTAAAGTTACATTATCAATATTAAAGTTACATTATCAACATTAAAGTTACATTATCAACATTAAAGTTACATTATCAACATTAAAGTTACATTATCAACATTAAAGTTACCGCCTGTCCACTGACCATTTGCGTTATTCATATGCGTATTTTGGGAAGACAGATTTACAGAGAGATTTGCGAATTTAAAGTAGGATAATAAATGGGAATGACCCAGTTGCGGCCGAAGGGAGCCGGGTTACCATATTTTTTGAAAAAAGAAAAACAATGCGATTTTTCCTTCCCCTTCGTACGATATTGAAAAGAAAGTGTACGCAAGGTCGAAAGACAGCCATCTTTGGACACAATAAGTTAACCTTCATTTGTAACACAAGTGAGTTTACGCAACCTTTGAAAGTTTCATGCATATCAAATAGTAAAATAAATAAATAACTTTTCCCAAGAGAGCGATAAAGTAAAATATTGAATTACATTTATGAAAATTGAAGACAAAATAAAACGTTTGTCTGACATAGATCTTTAAGATTTATACTATGTTCTCAGAAGTATAAAAAATTAATCTGACTTTAAGTGACAAAATGTACCTTAAAACTTTTAAGCACTTTATTGGTTATTTATTATATAAGAGTAAAATATAACAAAAATATCAAAAAAAATATTTTGTGGATAATTAATTGGACTCTGCTTTAGGTTTATGCAGTAAATAGTTGGGATAGTACTAAAATATCAAAACATATAAAAATCATACTTATTGATTTTGAACAAGACTAATTTTAAAAATTTAATCCTGAAATACTAACTATGTGAATAATTCCTATACAAAGTACTACTATTCATCACGCAATGCATATAAATAACATAAAATATTATAGATATTTATTCTCAAACGGCATTAAATAATTTACAATTTGGATTAATAATTAATTTTTTGACGTGAAACACCTTTAAAATCACCTAATACTTGGAGCATCAGATTGAATACCATATATTACTCTTTTAGGATTATCCATTCCAACACTTTTATTCCCTGAAAAATATAACTATGTATTTACATAAATTTGTTTTTGTTCAAAAGGAAATTAGCCGCCAATGCGTGTAAAATGTGGTAACAATGCAAAGCGTGTACGGAACGTGGATGGGCGTGGACAGTTTGTTTATCTTCATTTATTGGATATGTTTTGGTTGGCGACTCTTTCCTATTTTTGATGATATTTGCTAAAATTACGTTTAACGTATAATCCTTCTGAAAGTGCTTTAACAAAGCCACATCGTAATTTTTTAGGATGAAATAATTTTATATGTACAATTTATGTCGAGGACACTAGCACCCCCGTCGGCGAAAGTCAGCCCCCGTGCCCACCGGGGAATTTCTGGCGCCACCACTGTCCGAGCAGTCGTTTTTGCCTCTTAACCCCATTTCGGATAGTCGTTTTGAGAGTCTTCTATAAGATTATTTTTTTTTCACTGAAATTATAATTAAATTAAATCCAAATTAAATTCTGCAAATAATATAGAAAAAAAAAAACATGTATAAATTCAATAAAACCTCCCGAAAAACGTATTTACAACTTTGTTACATATTCCCTCGTAAAAGGAAATACATTTAAAAGATAAATTTAGTGAGTCCAAAAATGGCCGCTTTTCGACCATGCAAAAATTTTCCTTCCAAAATAAATTATTTTCAATACAAGGGGGAAGGAAAAACAGGTGTTTTTTATCGCTCAGGAAAAAGGTTGCCAATAGCCGCAACTGGAAGTTTCCGTAATAAATATTAGAAATAATTATTATTCTGTTTCTACATTTTATTTATTTTTATAGATACATTAAGAAGATTGAAACTTTAAAAATTTAAGAGTTTATGAAAAAATTATAATTTGTTAAAAAAATATTGAATACTTATTTTTTAATGATTATTTTTTAACTATTTATATATACAATGTTTTGTTTATGTAAAAAAAAACTTCATAATCGTTCGTAATCTTAAAAATTTATTTCGACACAAAACACTTTTTATATTTAACTTCCAGCGCACTTATGTCCTTTTATTACTTCTTTTATTTCTGTAACTCATGAAAAAAAATTGACATTTTTATTAATACTTTTTTGTAAATGTTTGAATTCACGTAAAAAATTAAATTACTCCCATAATCTTTCCTAAAATATAATTCAAGGAATTGCAGAACATTTACAAAAGCGAAATGGCTAAAAAAATTAATTGAAGGATTACATATTTTTATGTGGGAATTATTTTCGTTTTTTAAATGAAATTTATTTCGCGTAGTTTCGTTTACTTTTTTCATTCATTGAATATACATTTCAGTAATATATCTTTAATAAAATTACTCTTAAATTGTTATAGAAAAAATAATTTAAAACATTAATCTCTGTATTTAAAGCATTATATGGTTGACTAGTTAAAACGCTTTCTTTGTTATTAATGGATTAAATTTAAGGTTTAAAAATATCCTTAGGTATTATACTTAAAACTGTTTTCTTTTTGAAAACTAAAGTACCATCTCTCGGAATTAGAAATGAATAAATTAAATTTATTTATATCATACATATTATTTATACAGTGTAATTTTTTTAATATAAAGCTTGCAATGCTATATATTTTTTTTACCTGAAACGTCTTTAAAATAGCAACACGGGGCATCAGGGCAGAAACACCACGTTACTTATTATCTTATATATAAAGCAGAAATCTCCAAAATCTGTCCGGATGTGTGTTTGTTTGTTGGTTTGTCAGTATATTATAGGTTCCGTAACTACACAACGCAGGAAATGTATATATTTTCAGTTATTTGTCGTTATTTTATTTATTTCCGTGCGAAGAACGGGTACTTTTGCTAGTATGTTATAAATCGCAAGATTTCATTAGGTTGCCTGTGAAATCTTGAAATAAAACAACTTTTAAGACGTGGATGGAAGACAGAGCAGCTTTTTTTTTCTTTTTTACTTTTGTTGGCGAGGGTTTTATTAGTGAACAATTTCTGTTTCTATAATCTATGAATTTTCCCTTAAAACAAAATGACATTTCCCTTAAAACACTTCTGGTTGTTCTCAGACACAGCCATAATCAATTATTTTTTTATCTAAAAGTACAAATACTTTCAAAGAATATGAAATAAAGAATCTAGGTTGAACACTGTGATGGCCCATTTGAAGTGGTATTTTAGAAAATAAGTATTTAATAAAATCAAATAAGTATTTATTTCCAAGAATTATGCAAATTAGGCATAAAAACGACGCCTTTCAGAAGCATTCAGTAGATAAGTTAAAACGTTGATAAAAAAGATTAACAGACGATTGTTTTTGTTAGTGGATAGATACGAGAAATTAAGACTCAAAGAAGATATCGGTGAATATTTTAATCGCTGCCTCACGATGGGGAGGTCTTGAAGCAGAGCCGCCATTTATTATGTTTTCTTTGGTGTGCATAATTCTCTGATCACTCGTCAATGGAAACAAATTGTTTCCATTGACGAGTGATCAGAGAATTGTTGCCAAGACACCTTTTTTGGGCTGCCACTCCTCTGATGATTCTAATATGGCTTTATTGGCTAAACGGAATCGACGTGCAACCAGGTCTAATTTGCAAAAAAAGTGGTTATACAATGAATGGGAAGGTCAATATATGGCACTACTATGCGGCGAAGGCTACGTATGAAAGAACTAGTAGATTACCCGTGTATCTCACTGGTTTTTATCCTTATAAAGGTCAAAGCCAGAGAGGAACTGTTTAAGTGGTTTAGTAAACATTTGAAACAGAAAGGAACATAATGACTCACAGCACTGTTTACAGATGAGTCGAGTTTCTTAATTAAATCCGAGGTAGATGTGGATACAGAGAGAATAAGGAACTTGAGTAAAGGCCAGTAAAGCCCTTGAGAAGCGCTCTTTAGTGCTGAAAAGCAATTGTGAGGCCTACATTTTCTTTCATTAATCGCAACGACTTGCACATTTTAACAGGAGGTATTGTAACAGCTGTAAGGTATCGAGGTAAAATCTTTCATCCTTTTGCAAGGTTGTATGCTGCAGAAGATAGTCCGGCATATCTTTAAAATATAATGGAAATAGTTGATCTATTTCGCTTAATCTTTTTCTTTAAATAATCTTTTATTATGGCAATACAGCTAAATGCGATATAGCCAAACAATGACCACCTCTAACGATTTCTGATCACTCTGTATTTTACTATTTATAAAGCTTTTAAATTCACCTTTAAAAATTCTTCAATTTATGCAAATGTACATTTGTTGTATCTTCTCTCTTTAGCAAATACATTTTTTGCAGTTTCTTTCAAAGTTTTTTTCCTAGAAAAAATACATCCTCTGCAAAGTTGATATTTATTTATAAATTTCAATCACGTGTTCGTCTGCATCTTTATGTAAGGAACTTTGAAAGGATCTTTGCATTGGTATAAATATAATGGAATATATATATTCGATAGGTTTTTAGTTTTGATGTTTGACACGTTTATTAAAAACATTTATATAAATACACATTTTATATTTTCAATTCCTTTGAATTATATTCTAGCTTTTTCGAAGTGGGTGTTCTTGTTTTTATTACTGTTTGGTGTATTCTTTAAAAGGTATTTAAGTAGATTTTCAATTTTTACTTTCAAAGATAACGTCAACAATATACATAATTTTTTTTGCCGACATGAAATATATTTTATGTAATTTGTAGTAACAATTTGTGTTTTTTTATTATTCTAAAATACATATGCTTTTATTTAAGACGTTTTCGATTATCATAAGATTTCTATAATATCCCAGCTCTCTTTTTAAAAGTTAGATGTTGACACTTATTTAACTGTTACATTTTATGGATATCCGTAACATTTGAGTATCCTATATGCAGAACAGGTTATTTCCAAAAATTCGAAAAAGGTATTTTGGTAAAAATAGGTACTTTATAACATTAGCTTCAATTTTAAAATATAACAAAGGAACAAAAACCATATTTTATTAATTAAGCTCATTTTATTCAGAAGCTCGCAGCAACAAAAATAACTAAATCAAGGGAGGTGAATTAAGGGCGTCAGCGATAGTTTGATTCTGGATAAAGTCTTCTTGAACAAAAAAAAAAGATGGCGGCGCATACATTTGAAAAACCATTTAAACACTTTCATCCAGTCGTAAAAAACAAGTAATGGGAAAATTAAAAGCTTCGCCATAACTTATTCAGTAATTTCAGAACTTACATTTTTCAGTGATTTTTTATATTCATTTTCATTAAATAAATCATTTTTTTATATTCATTTTCATAAAATAAATCATTTATTTTATATTCATTTTCATAAAATAAAATAAAAAATTATATTCATTTTCATAAAATAAAATAAAAAATTATATTCATTTTCATAAAATAAATCATTTTTATTATTATATTGACAGTAACCAAGTTTTGAAAAAAATTCGCGATTTAATTAAATCATTCAAAGTGCATTTAACTGTTTCTGCATCAAGGCTACTCCTTCAAGAAGCAGTAAAATACTTATATAGTTTATATAAACTGAATATTAATTCAGTTACAGTTTAGGTTATATAATGCATAAGTAAGAAATAAATTCCCAAATATTGCTGTTTTGGTTTATAGGGCAGTGTTATAATAAATACAATAAGTGTTACATGAAGATATATGAATAAATTCCTTTGTGATTACTTTTTTCGAATTTCCATTCATCTTAAAGAATAAAAATGTTTTTTTTGTATGTTCTATCTTGAATTATAATTGCATAACCTGAAGGTCTCTATTTGTTGTATCCTACTAATCATCCTATTGTCTGTCTCATAATGTATCCTAGAGAGGCATACGTGTCAGGCAATGCTGAACGTATGGCAGACGCCTTCGACCAAGAACAAGTTAATAAAATTTAACAAGCCTATTAGAAACTTATATTCATGTTTATAGAACATGCAATATCCCATTGAAAATAAAATAATATGTACTCAAATTTTATTCGAACCACAACTGTTTACGCAAATATTAAAGTTCAATTTAAATCCCACGAGGTCAGTTATTTTCGTGACTTTATATATCTCCGTAATATTCTAATATTCTTCCATCACAAACCGTAAATCTCAGCAGATATGGCGGAAATTTGTTTCGATTTATCTTCGAAAATTTTACGAAAACATTTTTTAGCGATGATGTATTGGCAGCAGCACCCAATGTTCCGACAGCGGGAAATTCTATAGACCCGAATGATCGAAACTGTAACTGTGTCTCCGCTCTATGACGTCAAAGGCAGGGGGCGGTCTTTCTCCCTTGACGTCATCACAAAGGGAATCTTTCATTTGTCCTTTTCCGAGAGTGTGTTTACTGGCGAAAATAGAAAATTGCTTTTTGGGGTGTCTGGAGGAGTTGATAAATAAGGCTGTGAAAATGGAATTATTTAAAAAGTGTTGACAGAAATGCAGTATAAAAATAACATTTACAACAGAGAATTGACATTGGAAAAAAATATTTTTTTTATTGATGGGAAATGGGTTATTTTGTAATTGGTGCAATAATTTATTATAAAATGCTATTCTTATAAGAATTTTTCCCCCTTGTGTTTATTTTTTTTTTCTATTTAAAACAAACCAAAGAAATAAACCACCCTTTTTTCTATATTCAGTTACAAATGCAAAGGTACAATATTTAATTGTACAATGTACAGCACAAAGTCCTCCCGGAAGCACTTTTGTACATAAAACATTTTACAGTTGGAATTTTGACTTTTTTGAGCGTCAATTCCAGAAGAAATTCTTCTATACGATCGTAAAGACGAGTCCTATCGGTTATTAATATATTTTTATAATTTTTTCCTGGAATATTTAAAAAGATTATTGAGGTGTCATTTTGAAATACGACCGTGAGCAATATATCGCTTTATATGCTTTAAAATGTGATGTTCTAAAATTCGTGATTTTATGTTGTTGTACTCATCTATTTTGTCTGCTTTCAAAACTAAATAAAGGACAATGCGTATCAATATGAAAATATTTAACTTGGGTATTGCTCACTACTAAAAGGAAATTGACCCAATAATGTAAAAAATTCTATTTTTCAAGATACTGTAATGTTAACACTACCCCCCCCCCCCCCCCTCCCAATCTTTTTCATCAATTTCGAATTTTACATTAAAACTTGAACGTATGACAAAGCAATAATGCGTGGTGTGGCGTTCATATTGTAAATATTCAATCGGCTCAAATAGTTACCGTAGTTGAAAAGTATTTATGCCAACAGTTGCAGATGGTATTGTATTTATCGGTTGCTGCAGGCAATTTCTTTTCGTTTGTTTTTGTTCAATCGTTATTTCGTTCAATTGTTTGTTTATAGGAAAGTAGTGCATGCATACATTACATAAAAAATAAAACATATATATAGAATAAATTGTTGCATAGAAGGAACTATGACCTGAAATAAAACTATATAAATAAGTATTTCTAAGTCAAAGTTGAGAAGTTTACATTAATATATAATGCAACGAAATTAATTTTTCATATAATATCATGTCGCCAATAATCCACGGTGAAGCACCAGTACAACATTAATTTACAAACCAACCAACCATATAATATACCAATATATACCAATTGGATTAGTCGCCTTACATATATATCAAAAAGGGCTTCTGGTGACACATCTGAACCTATCCCAAAAGAAAGACATGAAAAATTTGATTCTTAATTTGTAACCATGATTAGATGGTTGTAATCATGGTTAACACTTCAGCTGGAACTCCGCTCTTCAAACTACCAACGCAATGTGAAAAAAATTTGAGTCACTGTGCATTTTACGTGCATCAGGCGTACGTGGCGAGTGTGAACTATTAACTAAATTTTTTTGTATAATTAGACATATATTAAAATTATCTCCACGAACTTAACCCTTTGCACTCGGATGTCGCCTCTCAGGCGCCAACATAACGACCCGTTCTTTTGTTTCCCTGTTCTTTAAAATAAACGAGAACAGAATGATTTTGTGTTTAGAACATCAATCTTGTTTTCAACTTGTTATCTTGCAAATACAAAACAGATTATAATTTTTTTCCCTTTATGTGTAAAAAAAAATTGCGGAAAAGAACGTAAAGAGGAATAACTGTTCTATAGAAAGAACACAAATCGCTAAGTGTTTTTGGTGTGTGTTGCAAAGGGTTACCCTGTTGCATTCCTCTGTCTCATTTCAATCGACAACATAACGACCCGTTCTTTTGGTCGCATCTTCATTATTAAAACGAAAGCATCACGATCTTGTTTTTTTTTATAAAACATGAATATTTTTTTAATTTGCTCTCGTGCGGATTCCAGGGGCCTCCGTGACCCAGTGGATAAAGGCGTCAGTTGGGAATCATAGAATTCCTGGTTCGATCCTGTGCGACGGACTTGACAAGAAAAAGTAAAAAAGTTGTGATATTGTGATCGGAGGGTTGCCTGCTTCGCTACAAAATACTAGAAAAGTCGTCCAGAACACCCACAAAGAATTATCGGCGTGTATATGGGACTGGTGCACGATAAATCTGATCGGGGACCAAAGTCCCGACGTCAATTGAAGGCGTTGGGTGCCACCTCAGGTGTTGTCCTCGTCGTCTGACCATGGTTCAAAAATACGAGGCATCGTTCCTGGGTCTTTCCATGGCCATGGTCTTTGGATTAGTTGGTCATGGTCTTTCCTTTGAGATAGACCCCGAACTGTCGCCAATAGCCCACTGTGCAGCTCTAGTGCGACGTTAATTAATCAAACCAAACCGTGCCAACCAAAATCAAATCAAGTTCAATCAAAATCAGATCAATTAAATCAAATAAACCAAATCAAGTCAAAACAAATAACGATTTGTCACTAAATTAGTATAAAATATTCCGGAAAAAAATAACAGATAGAAGAATAACTGTTCCGTTGAAAGTACGCAAATGTCAAGCATGTTCTTGGAGTGCAAATGGTTAATATTGTCTTAGAAGACATATTATATGGAAGTCGTTTTATATCGTGACTCAGACCCAACTGTCAACAAACCAACCCATTTCACTTATTAAAAATATCTCGAAAAAGGCCCTAACGACCGCACTTTCAGGGCAATTACAACTACAAAGGACTTTTTACGACAGCATGCGACCCACTCAATTAGAAAGATAATAAAAATGGGAGTCTCTTAAGGACTCCAACTCCCAGTTTCTGCAGTTTTTACGATTCCGTTTTTAGTGGTCACTCCCGCCTTTTCTCGGAGAGATAATAACAGTCTTCTTCTGGCAGTTTCCTTTTACGTCTGCAAAGGGAAAAGGGATGCGTTTGCTTTTAAGTTTTTACTGCATTCGCTGACTCAGAATGACGTGTAATTTGTGAGCGTCCCCTGCTCTGCCCTTTATGCAGATGTGTGTACGTTTGGTGGTGGTTTTGAAATATGTTGGGGAAGTTTAACTGCAAATTGGTTTGAGACACTGACTTCTGTTTGTGTATTAGAGCGTAAAAATTGCTTATTTACAACTTGGGTTATTGCTGCTTGGTATTGTTTTGGTTATCAAGATAGGAAGTCGCTATTTAATTAAAAATTCTAAAGCTTTAAAGACTGACCGGCTTGTAGTTATATTTGTGGTTTGGGACAAGAAAGACCAACATTGTATTGGATGAACACTTGTTATATTTCCTTCTTAGTTCAAGCCACTAATATAATATGACTGTTACAAATATTCGTATTATTTGTATATTTTAACAATTTTGTTTATATGAAACATTCGTTACATTTATTTCCATATGCTCTTCAGTAATATTTATAAATATAGTTTTTCTTGACAGTATAGATTTTATTTAAGCCATTTAATACGGGTAACTGATACCAAACGTTAGTTTATCATTAAATATTTGAGGATAACAAATTTCACTGGAATATAAAGTAGTAAATGTTATACTATAACTTTTTGTTTTAATTCTATTAATACTGTTTTTATATAAGTTATTTCGCTTCATTTAAAGTGTAGAATATAACTTAAAACTCTTTAAACATAATGAGTAGTATGAACGTAAGTCAGGGATTTTAGAAATGAACAATTTTCTTTTTTGAAGTCTGAAATTATTTAGCGGAAATGAAAGTTATAAAGAAAGGTATGTATATAAAAATCCGCTCATTTCTTTAAAGTTCAAATATTAGTCATACTGTATAGCGTGGGGTTAGCGCTACGGATAGGGTTCTTTGAGGATCAAGACAAGGAATGGTCATTTGTGTTTTAGTGTAACAAATTTAATTAAAAATGAAAGTTACACACAGCACACACATACATTTGGACATGTGTGTGATGTGTGTAACTTTACATGACAAAGTCTGCCTCTCGACTGACGACTTTACTCACAAACCAGAAGAGGGCGCTACAGTTGCTATAGAGGGCGCTTCATAAACAGGGTGTTATATTTTCATACAAAAGTATATTCAAAAGTCTTAAGCTCCAACAGGCACTCCAGTTGATTACAATTATCCAGTCAAAGTTTCAGGAAGAAAATATCTAACAGTTGTAACAGTACTAAGAAAACTAGTTTTATATATCAAAACTAAATTTTCAATTAAAAGTCGATAAATATATATATTCTCACCGTTATACAATTATAAATATTAATAACAAAATAAATATTATTAATGGACACTACATATACATACACCGTTATACGTGTAACATAATTTATAAATCCATACCTATTTTGCATTTTTTTTACCAAATAGGCACTCAGAAAATAAATGATGAATTGCGAGTATGAGGATAAAATTAATATTTATTATTTAAACTGTATTTTACACTGTATTAGAATCTTCATTACTGACGTTAAAATTCAAACTAAATTTTACTTTATTACAATTTTATACAACCTGGAAAATGTCTAGACTTAAGCTTAAACGTGGCTGTTTTCCTTTTGAAAGTTTTCGTTTTAATTAGTATGGTATAAAAAGATGCTGTTTTTGAAAACAAAATATTTTTTAAGATGTGTGCTGTTTATGGAGCTACAAAAAATATGAAAAGACGTTATGGCAACATAGTATTAAAAAAAACTTTATCAAGAATTCTAAGAAACTGTCAGCTTATTAAATTAATTTTTTAATAGGGCACTCGATAATTTCTTCTGAAGCAACATATTTTTAAAAAATGTTATATTATTGTTTTTACAATTTGTAGTGGTTAGTAAACAATTTAAGTTTGTTTTTAAAAAAAATTCTAGTGCAATATTTATAATTTATTTTTTATCCACTATTAAAATGCGTGTTTTAGGTTGGATGTTGGTTGCATTAATTATATTAATATATTTTAATGAAAAAATAAATGTTATTGAAAACGCAATGAAATATATTTTTTCGAAATAAAGAATAATACTATTATGTACGTTTTATTGCTATAAAAATAGTTAGGCACATTCTATACAGAAGTTATTTTGCGCGCGTTACATTTTGCAGATGGCTGTGTGATTAGGAAAAACATACTACATGGTGTGTATTAAACAATCATAGAGCCATTGATAAAAGCTAACGCGCGTTAATATCGTCTCTGTCGAATGAGCGTTATTGTCTTAAAATAAAATATTTAATAAATCATCTAAAAAATCACATTTTCAAATATTTTATATATACATTTATTTTCTTTTAGACTTTTTTTTCCGGACATTAAAGATTTGACAAGAAATAGAAATGCAGTTATATGCTCTTGAAACTCTTCTTAGAAAACCATGGAAAAACTGTCAAACACATTTATTGTACAATATTTTATTTGCAAAAATGAAGAACGAATACCAAGTATTTTCATTAAAATGTGTAAGTTCTCAGATTACTGAATAAGCTATAATCAAACTTTAAATTTTCACATAACTTGTTTTGCAACTAGATGAAGACTTTTAACTGGTGGTTTTCTAACTGTATGCGTCGCCATCTTGTTTTTATTCAAGAAAAAAAATCAGCTATACCCTCATTCTAACCAATCAGAAATAAAACTGTCGCTGGCACTCAAGTTCAATTTCGCTGGATATAGTTAGTTAAAGATTTTGCTCCAATGATATTTTAAAATTGAGGCCAAAGTTATAAGGTAGGTATATATATATATATATATATATATATATATATATATATATATATATATTTTCTCGAAATTTTGAATATCAACAGTTTTGCATCTATGCTACTCGTATATAACCCTTCATATAACAAATATTATTTTATGTTACCTACAATAGATATAACAATACTAGATACTTCATATAGGGTAAGAAAGTAATATATTCTCCGTTCTTCTGATTAAGTATATTTTATGCATATGGTTTTCTTTACCATGTATGCAAATAATGGTTCTTCAGGCGATATGTGAAGTAGGCGAACTAACACTACATTAAATATAAATGGGAAGATGGACTGAGAGAGTGGCGTAAGTCAAAAAACACAATTCCGAGATAAGTTCTTTTGAAATGTTATACTTGCCTTGACTGCAACGTTAAATGGTATAACTTTCAACTCATAATTGGGCAACCTATTGAAATAAGACCCACGGCACTTAGCCAAATGATGGACCGAGCACCCTAGCAATGGAAAATGCTAAAATTCTATTTTTGGATCTTTTTGGACTTAGACCACTTGTTAGACACTCCCCCTGTGCCCAAATTTCATATGTTCTCGAACTTTGACAAAGAGATGAATGTGCCTCGGGCTCCTACTGTTTTCAAATCTCATTATATCCTTGCTTGGTTAGATAGTTTCAGTTTGAGCATGCGCGAAACTACTTCCGGGTAGAGAGAGAAGGGGGGACGGGGGTTGTAAAGAATCTGAGGGTCGGGGGTTGAAAGAACTTCTTTTATGACGATCTTATGAAATGTCGAACTTGATTGATCTCTTGGTCCACTTGGTAAAGACGATTAAAATGATTTAACATCAATTTCTTTGTACTGAAAGTTGTTGGTCTGCATTGAGCACATGTTGATGAGCATGTTTCAAAAATTTAAAAGTACATTTTTTTAGTTTATTGCTCTAAGAAGTGCTGTACAAAGACAATTTTGTGTTGCAGCTAATGCAATTTGTGTCTAAATAAGTAGTTTGTAGAAATGAAATTTTTCTAAATTATTGAACTTATTTATTTGAATATAAGTTCATTATAATACTTTTAATAAATTATCAGTTTCAAAATCTACTCGCATTAGTTTATACAGTACAATATGAATACATTATAATTAATCAAATACCTAAAAAAAACCTCCGCATTATCATGTTAAGCTTAAATTATATCAATATATTAAAAGCCTTTTTTAAAACAAAACACTGGAAATTCCCAAGCATTGGAACACCGATCTAATAACCTTAATTTAAAAAAAAATTATAGAAAAGCGATGTTGTGTAAAACTTATTTATTTGATTATAAGTTCATTATAATACTTTTAATAAATGATTAGTTTCAAAATCTACTTGCATTAGTTTATACAGTACAATATGAATACAATATAATTAATCAAATACCTAAAAAAAACCTCCGCATTATCCTGTTAAGCTTAAATTATATCAAAATATTAAAAGCCTTTTTTAAAACAAAACAGTGGAAATTCCCGAGTATTGGAACACCGATCTAATAATCTCAATTAAAAAAAATTATAGAAAAGCGATGTTGTGTAAATGGGATACTTTTATTCAAAATGTATAGTGAATTGAAAAGTGGTGTGAAACGTAAAAGTTGTATGAAACAAATATTTAAAAAAATACTTTTATGTGATTTTTCTAACTACTTTAATGCCTAAAATTAAATTTTTCCCCGGCACATCTCAGATTTAAATGAATAATATGAATAAAACCTAAAGTGAGGAAAATACTTTTCTCCAATTGTAAAGTTTTAGTATCAAATCAGGAATTCAATTTCTAGAAAACGTCGGCACTTTTTATATCTCTTAAGATGCTTATAAATCTTTAACTTGGATTTTCTTTTGAGATAAAATCTTTTTCTTTCTAAGACGATAAAAAGTAAAGAGATATTTCTTTTGAGGGAGGAAAATTAGTTTTTTATATCTTCCAAACCAACAGAGCATGCAATAACTAAAATTATAAGAGTAATTACATTTAATTAATTACCGCATTCTCTGATAATTACACAAACGAGCAATAATTTCCCTAACTATGCGTACGTTTCTGATGCTTTAATGTAGTAATAATTAAAATAATTACTCCAGTATTATTTGTGATTCTAATAATGGGAAGAATTCGCTGAAGTGTGTTACTGCGTTTCTGTTAAAAGAAACACTGTTCTTTTTAGAATTTTTTTTTTTTAATAAAATCATTAATTTTGTTTCTCGTTTCGCATTTTGAATTAAAATTAATCCCTTTTTTTATCTATTTGAAATTGTAATGTTTTATTCATTATGTAGCGAATATTGATGATATTTTAATCCCTTTTGGAAATAATAATGCATATATTTTAGAGTGAAATATATCCCAAAACTAAGAAATCGAGCAAAAAACCGCTATTGGAATAAAATAGGTTTCACAAATGTTTTAACAATTTTTCCCTCTTTTTACACGATAACTTTTTATTAATAGACGATATTTACAAGTTGGAAGCCTTTATTTTGTTTAATAGTAAATAAACTTAATTTGTAATCATATATTTACTAGGTTAATGGTAAAATCACACTTATAAATAAGAAAATTTTGAAATAAAAAGTGACGTTTTGCAAAATATGAAATATTTATAAATAGTCATTTTAATGGAGAAAACAATTGCAAATATCTGTCGATCTCTGTTAGTTTATTTGTATGGTAGATTTCAAGATATATGCTATTAACTAATTGTTAACCTATGGTCTATTCTACACGAACGCGATGAACTCGCGTGGAATTTTGAAGAAGTCTATGTGATTGTGACTCGAACCACATCGTCGCCAATAGCCAATTGTGTATCTCCAGAACTATAATAATTCAACCAAACAACATTCTTTGTAATTATTATTTTAAGCAACTATAGTGTCTACATACATCCTAGTTTTAAAACATGACCTCTTGAGCCGGTATGGCATATGGGGTTTAACTGTGCTCTCAACACCGGAATCCGTTCGATTTGCAGCATGTGTGTAACGATCTGGTAATAAGAGGATTGTCACATTTCCTCCCACCGCTCCCCAAAAATAATCCGGTGTAGCGGGGAATGGTGCACGTTAAATTCGTCGTGTTTCAACTCTCTCACACGACTCTTCAGGTTGCGTGGGGTGCCAGTTCAGGTGTCGTCGGGATATTGTTTCAAATTACGATGCATAATAATGAATGAAGTTATTTAAAGTAGACTAGGAATAAGCAGATGGAATACCAACTTATCATTAACTTACACAGCAAAGGTATCCAGTGATAAATTATCCGGCTCGTAATCGGAGGATTACAAACTCGAACATCCAAGCCCACATGGATGTCGAAAACCTTGTAACGATCTTGGGATCAGAGGGTTGCTAGATTCGTTCCTAAAAAGTCGTCTAAAAATGTCTACAATTTTCATTGCCGTATATAAAGAACTGGTACAAGTTAAATCGTTGATTGAAGTTGATTATCATCCTTACAAATATTTTTTTTTTGTAATTTTGCTGGTTTTGTGTGTATGTGTGTGTGGTGGGGGCTTTTAAGCTAAAACCTATGTAGTCTATGCTTAAATCCGGTCCTGGCTGTATTAAGACTCTTACAGGAGGTAAGAAATAGGCAGCCGAAACTGTTCCATACCCATACCTATATGTTATTTTGTATATAAATAAAACAATTAGGAAAATTATCCCATTTTTATCTTTTTATTTAGAACTTTTTTTTAATACTTTTATTTCGTCGGAGACATATAGAATACAACAACCAACGTCCGGGTCTTTCCTTTGGATCAGATACCGAACCGTCACCAATAACGCATTCTGTAGCTTTAGTGCGATGGTATGGAACCAACTTAATAATTCATAACATTTACAACAATTACAATCTGACAATTACCTTAATTCGTATTAAAATTACTCGGTTGCTTAATTCTTTAATCATATTTTTGTTTTCTTAATCCTATTCATTTATGTATTTTTTTTATTTAATATCTTTACACAACATTTTATGCAATATTGATAAAAAATATACTGTTTTTTATATTTATGATAGAAAAATCTTAAAGCGATTTGTGTTTATTTTTATGATTTTTTTTGCTTAAAGTACTTAATTATATTTAAACGTGTATTTAGAAATAATAAATATTTGGCCTCTTCGCATTTTTATTTAAAATGATGAAAAGAATAAAATTTCCAAAATGTATATTTAATATATATATCTTATTTTGTTGATACAAAACATGTTACACACCGTCGTAAGACACTATCAATATTTTTATTTTAAAGACAATTATAAATTTTAATCACTGAACATATCAATATATACACTCTTTCATAATTCTATTGCATAGAACAAAAAACATTCTCTATTACGCTCTATTCAAGGAACTTGAAGATAAAAAGTGTTTGTCGTTTTAGAAAAATTATGAAAATATTTATCTTAGCATCTTTTGCAATCTCAATAAAACAAGATATTTTTAATGATTTGCGTCATTGCCCCAAAAAAGAATTTGCGTCAGTTTAGTAAACATAGTGTAATCTTTTTGACAATGCCAAGCAGATCATAATAGTTCTTGCTAAATTAAAATTGTACGAATACTTTCGACGTGAATATGTCTATAAAATCGGTATGGGGTAACTCGCCGTAAGAAATTGTATACTAAAAAACGACACTCGGCAAATCCCTATAACTCTACGTGGACTCACCTTATGTAAATAAATAACATAACCATCGTGTAGGGGAAAGTGGAACGCGTCGACCAGTTTGATGACCCATTCCCACCTCTGACTTTTATACCACGTAGTAAAGTGAATGTCGCCCTTGGTTGAAATATACACTTCCAGCCACATAGCTAATCGTGGAATCAACCTTTGGAAATAAATGACATATCATCGTATAGATGAAGGTGAAACGTTTTGAACAGGTTGATTATTGACATACTCCACCTTCTAACCTTTGTACAGAGCGGAGGGGTGCGGTGGAGGGGGGGGGACGTATTTGGCCGCTGTATTTTCCCCTGTAACTCCACGGGGATCAACCTTCGGGGATAAATAACATACATTCCTTCCTGTAGAGGAATGGTGGGCCGCATCAAATTAGGTTTATTATTTATCATCACTTTCATCTGACCTTTGTACTGCGTGGAGACCAAAAGTATTCAAAGAACCAAACCTTGTGCAAGTCCTGTATATACCAGATTTTTTCAAACATTGAAAATAATATTTTTTATTTATTCTAAACAAAACAATTTTACAAAATAAAAGTGTAACGATTTATGATTTTTTTTTTTAGTTTCAGGAAAATTTAATTTGGAAAATTATTCATTGATTGATATGATTCAAACCCTTTTTCTTAGTTTAATTTGTGATTTCTACTGATATTATTTATTATGTTTGATTTAGAATTAATTTTTTTACTTTAAAATACGTTTTTACTATATACTTCACTTTTATAATTGATGATTGGATTTTCTTCACTGTAATACAATGACACGTTACTTAAAAGAAATCCTTAATATTTAAATGCCTTGAAAATATAAATTCATTGACGATCCAAACCTTCCGATTGTTTACACTACTAAGAAATATTTTACGAATAATTGTCCTTGATTATTGAAATTATTTGGTTTTACTATTGAAGTCTATTAAATATATGTTGGAATAAACAAGAATGCGATTTCAAGACTCTCAAATAAGTAAGAGAGAAGATATGTAACTTCTTGCTAAATATAATATTAAAAATTATTATTGCTTTACTTAAATACCGAAAAGTCGGAAAAAATAAAATTGTTACATGTTTTATTTTTATCACACAAAATATGCAAAGAAATGCATACAAAAAAATTGAAAATGTGCAATTTCCGAGTAAGTATCCCCTGAATGAAGCTTTTTAATTTATATTATTTTAGGAAAACAATAATAATAATAAAAAAGTTTGATAGTTTTCCTCTCTCCTATTTTTTATTTAAACCTAATCAAGGAATTCGTGTAGAAAATAAACATAAACTCTGTTTTTTTAAGTTACAAGGAAAAATAGAATACGTTAAAAAGTATTTTTTGCTGTTTATTTTTCTTTTACCGCGAATTCTTTCAGAACAGTAAAAAAAATTAGTGTAGGAATTTTTTTTTTCATCACCTTTTTAATTGAAAATGTTTCGAAATTTCAAACGATCACGTAAAAAGTGTTAATCGACGAAGAAATTTAGAACGTTGAAGTTAATTTATTTTGATTGCTTGATTAAAAATACATGAAATTTGTGAATCCTATGCAATTTGAATTTATAAAATTAAAGTTTACAAGAAAATTAAAGTCCTTTAAAAGTATTTTTTGCCGTTTATTTTTCTTTTACCATAAAAGTTATCATCAAATAAGTATACATGTTTAGATTGAGTTAGATTTAGCTATTGTTGTCTCTAAGTAGGATAACTAATTTCATTCTCAAATTGTATATTATATAGTACATAGATTGCTTATACGTAGTAATATTTCAATTATAAACTGTAATTATTATAAGAAATAAAAGTTAATAATATAATAAAATTATCTGCACAAATAATATTAAATGGGGTTGGAGTGTATCCACATTATACTCTAAAACCGATGATCCGATTTCGACAAAACTTGGTAAAATCATAGTTTGCTCACAAATAAAAGTTGTAATATCGATTTTTCAGAAGTCTTAATTAGAAGATGAGTTTTAAATTTATTAATTTTTACCATGCGTCTTTTAAGAATTGTTGTTAAAAAGAAAGCTAGTTATTACAGCTTACTTCTCTTACTTTACATTATTTGGTAAATCTTTTTAGTGTTTCTCCGGACTTAAATTTTGACAGAATGTCTGAGTGCCCTTTTAAAAAGTTTTTAAAAGGTAGGAGGAGAATACATTGCAGTGCACACAGGCTATTTCAATTCTGCTGGTGAAGGGAAATGTGTCTTCTGAAACATGTCTGGGTTTTATGCATTTTTTTGCATAGTCTGAATGTTGCATTTGTATTTTAATATTCATAATGTAATGTTTTATACGACGAGTTTTTATCGTAAGACAAATGTAACCTGCTACAGTAAGATATTTTTTTACATTTTAGTGCTTACTAATTGGAGTAAACACGAAAGCAATATATCATTTTAAATGTAATCAGTTGGGGAGTAAAAATACAGATTTTTTTTTTAAAACAAGAAAAATAAACAGTTTGAAGAATGTTTAGTTCCAACAAACGACAACAAAGTAAGTTAAACAAGTCAGAAAAATAAGTACTTTTGGCATTAAAGTCTTTGATATTTATTCTGAAAATAACTTTTTTCAGAAAACAATGGATATTTGAAAAACGAATATTATAATAACTTTATTTCAATTAAATAGAGCATATATATATACATATATATTTATTTATTACTACGATGTGTCATTTGAATAAACCCCAAGCGACGAACGAATATTTTTGCTAAATCTGAATAATTTATTGATTGCCCTAAAATGCTATTCCACCTTTTGAGCCTTAATGTTTACTGGACTGCGTATTAATATTACTCTCATGGCTCTTCATTACATGCTACGATCTATTTTATTCCATAACTTTTATGCATAAAATTGATGTCCAACCCATCTTAAAAGCCTTAATGTACCGTTGAGAGCAACACACTAGGGTCCAAAAGCAAAGCCTAGAAATTAAACTCTGTTGGATACGCTGCTTTAATTGAAAAGGATTCGCTATTAATGCAGCGCTTTTCGCTTTCTGAAGGAGATAGGGTTAGAATATTAACTTGTATTTACGTATAAAGTCACGCAGTATAAAATTATTAATATATGGCGAAAATATCGCAGCTTTGTCAGAAATAGCTTGTATCACTTTCGAATTTTACTCAAGAAACCAAGATCCATTAATAGAAGACTCGTGGGCGATGATCATTGTTTGGCACTTTAACAATACAAAAATAAACCATTCTTTTTCCTATGTTTATTGCAACTAAAACTAAGCGACTTGTTTAACCTTTAGAAAACGGGTGGTACAGGATATGCACCAGTAAGATTTTTTCCTTTGAACACGGGCTATGGTACAACATTTGAACCAGCGATTTTTACCACCTTCTAGCCCAGCGACGCGTCAACTTTTGAAAATTGAGTGAACGCCTTTATGAGTTCTCGAGAGCAAGACTGTTGTTGAAAGTAGGAGAGTGGCTTTTGAGTAATTTTGGCGAAATGAGGAAGGGCAACTATTTCATTTGTTGTTGCCAACGTCGCCAAATCGTCCTAAGTTAATAGGCATTTCGCATCGTCTTGTATTTTCGAGCACTTTAAAATATAGCGAAGTATTTGGGCAAAAATAATATTTTTTATGACTATACAGATAAATATTGTACAACAATGACCATAGCCTAACAATTTGTGTATATTATTATTTGTATAACTATTGTGTCGTATTTTATATATTCTAGACGATAGTGTGGAAAATGTGGTGTTCTTATTATTACCTACCTTTGAAATTAAATGTATTACTGACCCATAAATCTTTTTGATGCGAGATACATCAAAACGTGGACAAACAACAAAGTACACGGCATCAAAAATTACTTATTTTTTTAATACTGTAATAGAATGTAATACATTTTTTAAATCTTACACGCATTATTATCGGTATTATAAAATGTAAATTGCCAAAAAAGTGTTTTTTATAATTTTGTTTTTGGTAAAATCGATTTTTGAAAGCAGAACTTGAAACTATCTTTGCTAAAAGTAGTCCAGTTGGCGATAAAGTATATTACTATTTCATATATACACTAGTTGAAGTGCCTGGCGTTACCCGGAAAAAGACTGCTGCCTCGGAACGAAACTGTAGATTTGTATAAAAAACGAACCCACAGACACTCTTCTTTATATATGTAGCTTTACGCAGAATGTTGGCCGATTTCTTCACTGTGGCGCCATTTGGCAGTTTTAGTAAGAAATCATTTCTGCTAATTAAGGCAGGGATAGGGGTAGTTTTCAAAATATCATGTTGATAGTGATCTCCCTATTATTTTGAAGGTCAAGTATGCAAAATGGTATTAATTTTATCATCTTAAGAATAATTTTTTTTTGGGATCGGAGGGTTGCCAGCTTCGCTACAAAAATACTAGAAAGTCGTCCAGAATATCCAAGAATTTATACTGGCGTGTATACAGGACTGGTGCACGATAAATCTGATCGGGGTCTAAAGTCCCGACGTCTATTGAAGGCGTTGGGTGCCAGTTCAGGTGTTTCCTCGTCATCTGACCATGGTTCTAAAATAACGAGGTGCATGAATGTGTGTATGAATGTGTATGTGTTCCCGGATCTTTGCTTCAAGATTGACCCCGAACCGTTGCCAATAGCCCACTGTGCAGCTCTAGTGCGACGTTATTTAACAAAACCAAAACAAACCTATTTTTGTGATAGGTTTTACATACATGACCATATTTTAGTTCATTTGGAAATATGTTTATTTATATGGTGACATTTGTATTCATTTGAATTTTTTTATTGATTTAGCGATATTTTTTATTTGGCGTAGTTGTTATTCATTTGGCGACATTTTGTCATCAGCCAATCAGAATGCGTCGTTTATCCATCCTGATAGCTAACTATGTAATAAATACTACATTTTTACAATGTTCTATTGTTACAGTAATGCATTATTGCAATTAAATTTCAGTAAGGAGTCAAAGGGGTTCAGCGAGTTGAGTGAGAAAGAGGGATAGGTTTGGTTGTTCGAAACTTCATACAGACAAGTGATCTTCCTCATGCTTTGAAGGTCAAGTGTGCAAAATTTCATCACGATCGGAATAACACTCTAGATTTGTATAAAAAACATACAAGCAGACACTTAATTATACATATATAGTTTTGACATTACATTATCTTATTTGACTTTTGGCTTCGTGTCATAATTTGTTTTACTCGAAATTTTAGTATTTTTTTAAATGTTTATTGTTAGTTGTATCTCTTGTGTAATATCAAATACACGTGTTATTTGGCTTCGTCTATCCTGTATTTTTTTTCATGACTTCTAGAAAACCAATTATTTAAATTTGGATATCTTAGCAGATTTTCTTCTAAATGGTACTTAAATACATGATAATCTGCAGACGTAAAAACATTTTTATTTAAACTGAACCATATAAATCCTGTATGTGAGTCAAAACTGACACATTGTATATTTCAATCATAATCTTAAGTAACTATTAAACTTAGAATAATATATATCCGGAGGTTAGGAGGATGAAAGTTAATAAATAAATCAAATTAAAATATTACAAAGGTTCATAATTTATTCAATTTATCTTACATATTATTTGGATTACATTTCTCATACATAAATCCTTTCTCACACATAAATATATAATAAACTTATATTTATATTTCATAAACATGCTGAAGAATTACTTTTACTTAGTAGAAAACTTTGCAATGAAACATATTTCGTGATTAAAAGACATTTTAATTAAAATTTTGTGTAGACTTCAAACCAACATCACGTTAAATAATTAGTGTATCCCCAAAAGTGATCGTTGGATGTAGGGCTCTCCGGCAGTCGTTAATCATACACTACTCTCAATCATTTAAAGTGGAAAATTTATATTAAGGTATTGCAAATCCTGAAAATATATAAATCTTATGGATTTAATAACTTATATTATATTCTAAGCAATGTTAGAATATTTCAAGTTTGAACTATAATTTTTTTTATTCGCAACATAACCTTCCGGTTTTTTTTATTACTTACAATAAATAACAACTTGATGAACTTATAATTAAAGTTATTTTTATATGGTTGCTTTAGTTTGGTTTGTTTAATTAACGTCGTACAAGAGCTGCACAGTGGGCTATTGGCGACGGTTCGGGGAATATCTCGAAGGAAAGACCCGGGAACGATGCCTCGTATTTTTGAACCATGGTCAGACGAATAGGACAACACCTGAACTGGCACCCGACGAAACCTCAATAGGCGTCAGGACATTGGACCCCGATCAGATTTGTCGTGCACCAGTCCCGTATACACGCCAGTATAATTTGTTGGATGTTCTGGACGACTTTCTAGTATTTTTGTAGCTAATCTGGCAACCCTTCGATAGCAAGATCACTACTTTTTTACTTTTCTTTGTCAAGTCCGTCGCACGGATTCGAACCACCAATCCTCTGATTAGTAGCTGAACGCCTTTATCCACTAAACAACTGGGGCTCTATGGTCGCTTTAAATTGTCTATGACTGTATTGTTATGCATGAAGCAGACAGTGACAGTGCAAACTAGTTTGCAAATGTTTTTTTTTGCAAAGTTCAAATTCAGTCTTAAATTGTCAGACAATAGTCGTTGTTTGGGTGTTAAATTACTCAAAAGAAAATATTACTTTTACTATACTTTTACTACGTTGTCTGTTACTAAAGCTAAGCGACTTCTTTTTAAAAAATAAGCAAAGTAGTTGGACAAAAACAATGTTTTATAAAGTCAATACGACTAAATGTTATAGTCAAACAAAGACCATTTCCCAACAATCCGTGGCCACCTTTAACAGTATGTCCATACTTCGTTTTTAAACATTTTGAAAATAATATAATAGTCATACTGTGTAGTTATTTAATGTTAAATATAATGTAGTAAATGTTTCCTTAAAACTGTATTAACTTTTTATACTTTTTAATCACACTCTTTGGCTGTTTAATTACACATAATAAACCATTCATTTTGCTATGATTTGACTACTTTGTAGTTACTAAAGTTTAGCGACTTGTTTAAGATATAAGCGAAGTAATTGGGTAAGACTCTATTTTTATTTAAATAATTAACATATATACCAAAATTAAATCCTTGTTTTCAGTTTCCCAAATGTTTTACATAGTTTTGGTTTCTGATCGTTTCACAAATTAAGCTAGTTTTATTATTTTTTTTAATAACATAATGCCATATACTTTTAAAATCCTCGTATCAAAAGTTATCTTATAAAATGTTTAAAATGAAAATGATTGGACTTGAATTAATACATCTAGTCTTAGGCATCAAAAAACAATTCAAATTTTTATTAATATAACTGAAATATACGTTTTTGTGAATTCAAATAATATACCTTTATAACCCTCCATATATTATTAATGTTTTCTAATTTATTTATTAAAAAATATTTTCTTAAGTCAACAATATTCGATTTAGTTCAAAATTTCCTAGAACATAGTGTGTTCCTAGGTATATCATTATAAAAAGATATAATTTAATATATCCCAGTCTTAATCAAAACTTTTTATTTTTTTCTTAACTTTCAAACTAATATAGTTAAGTTTTCAAAACGGTTAATTTTATTATCTTGATTAGTAGTATTTGCTTTTCCTCTCAACTATAAAAGTTTTCAGTTTTCTTTATTTAACCGTCTGAAGAGTCCTTCCACAGGTTATAATTATTTCATATTTCTTTTTCGTTAAAATGTGTGTTTAGTTAGGTTAAATTTGTTTTTTACATGTTTGCATTTATATTTTTGAGTTGTATGTATTCCACTCTAACGGAGTTGGGCGACTTAAATTCTCCATGCATTTCCAGTTATTCTAGCTATACACATTAACTTTAAATTCTTAAAAAAAAGATGTCGAAATAGTCTTTAAATATAAACCGTTTGAGTGTTTCTTGAAAGCTATATATTTTATACTTTTAAGTTTAAAATTTTAAATATAAACCATATACGTGAATTGGAAATATGATGTAAACTATATTTCTGAGAAAACAACTTTACAATTTTGACATTTTCCTATAACCGCAGAGGGATACAATTTTTGTAAAGTGGCACAATAATAATATATAGAGTAATAAGAAATTGTTGAACCATTGTGATTGTTTGTCTGTTTATCTACACATTATAAACCATTATTTTTGTTATGCTTTAACTACTTTTTTTTGCTAATAAATATAAACAACTTGTTTAAAATACAAACGAAGTAGTTGGGCAAAATATTATTTTATTATACCAATTGAGCTACAGTTTTTGGGTGATGGACAAACAATGACCTTCGCTCCACATGTTTAGTGTACTATATTTCCGTTTTTATATTATAGATAAATTTAAAATTTAAATTTAATAAATAGTTAACTCTTTAGTTAAAATTAAACTAAATTAAATTGATTTTAACAGATTAATATAGTTTTTCAAGTTGTGAATCTTTATTTTAAATTTTCATTTAAGTATTGATTTTTTCAAAAAAAAAAACTTACTTTTCTTAAAAAATCAATAATTAGTTTAATGTACCTTTTCGCTTTGGAAATCTTAAAAAATTAACATATATATTAAGCATAAAAGTAATTAACAAATAGTGTTTTCCTAAAGTGGTAAATGTATCGGAATAAACGAAATTTTAGAACAATACAAAAAGTGCCAATGCCACATAATTTTGTGACATAAATCCAACTATTTCTAAAACTTTCATTTCTTGATTTTTTTTTTTAGATTATTCACGAGATTTAGAAATGGTTAAATACTGTTATTTAAAATAAAAATGGAATCTTTAGATTTCCACTGTTATTCGTTCTAATATTCAATAGTTTCTAAACCTTGTAATTTAATAAAATTATAGCAATCCATATATTCAAGACTTAAATCAATCGCTATATGTATTGGGTTCACGATTCAAATAAAATATTTAATTCACATAAAAAAACGAAAGCGAAACAATAAATTGAACATTTTTAACATATCTACCTTTACCTAGAACCTTTTAAATGAATATTCTTCATACCATTTCAGGCATAAAGCAAAAACAGCCATTAGCTTTTAAGAATATATAATCATCCGAGTTATATTTTTTGTTCCAACGGTCATAGTTAAAGGAACTTACGCCTCATTTATATTCTGATTATAAATAAAATAGTTTTTTTTAACCTTTTAGCGTTTACTACAATTTTTCTCCTTTAATTTTAGATTTTGTTTCCTATGCTTATAATTTTTTTTTCAGGAAACGCATTGCGGAAATGCATTTCTTTAGCTGGATACTTAATATTTAATTAGAGCTTCAGGATATATATAAAATAAAATAGTCTTGAATGTTTGCCTTTATCTTTACAAGACATGCGGATGTATATAAATAAACGTTCACTTTTAGTCAACGTTATAAAAACCTTTTCAATTGACATGATTAGAAGTGTTTAACTTGAATTCGAAACAGGGAGATACCTTAAATTTTAAACTAATGAATATTATATACAGTGTAATCCAAAAAATATTCGAAAGTATATATTCATTTTCACGTTGCGGACGTGATAAAGAACATATTTAACGAAATATAAGACGTAATAACTTAACTTATACGTAATGTAAGATGTGGTGAGCCTGAGTTGAATGCAATTAAAATAATTCCCCGGTAGTTGGTGAGTGTTGTTTTAGTCGCTCAGTTGATTAAAAGTAGAAATTGTTGCTCGTTAAAGACCTACAAAGATTGGTGAAAGATGCATGCACTATTCCCCAATGCTAAGAACTCCGCAAGAACTGAAGGAACGCATCGTTGCTGACCAGAAAAATATTGACGGGGATATGCTATTGAGCGTGTGGAAAGAACTGGATTACTGTTTGGACGTGTGATGAACAACGTTCATGGAACGTCTTTCCATGTAACACCCATCTTTGCACATATTGTGCTTCTAAATAAAAAAAAAAGTATTTTGAAAGCTGATGAATCATTGACATGACCGCCCGTAGTAGTTGCGGGACCCTGTGTAAACCCAGTAATGGGATCCCTTTTAATCCACTACCCAAAATTATGAATAAGTTTGTCATGTTTTTTATGATATACAAGTGTGGTTACAAATGTTTGATACTCTATTTCATTTGCATAGAACATTTATTAGATAATTTGTTTCTAAAAAAATCATTTGTTCTTTTTTATTGGAAATTAAAAATAAGCCTAATTTCCTAACGACAGCATTGGTGTCAGTCGTGCTATTTGCCATGGAGTTATAGTGTTGCAATGGATCCCCCTACAAGCATAATATGAGGTTTCTATGTTAATGCAAGAAATAGCTGATTTTAAAGACTTTTTACGTAAAAAAAAGCATAACACATTAATTATATCTGTAATATCATTTTGTAATATTAATAATATCTGTAATATTATCATTTTGTAATATTAGTAATATCTGTAATATTATCATTTTGTTATATTATTAATATACGTAATATTATCATTTTGTTATATTATTAATATACGTAATATTAATATACGTAATATTATCATTTTGTAATATTAATAATATCTGCAATATTAATAATATCTGCAATATTAATAATATCTGCAATATTAATAATATCTGCAATATTAATAATATCTGCAATATTAATAATATCTGCAATATTAATAATATCTGCAATATTAATAATATCTGCAATATTAATAATATCTGCAATATTAATAATATCTGCAATATTAATAATATCTGCAATATTAATAATATCTGCAATATTAATAATATCTGCAATATTAATAATATCTGCAATATTAATAATATCTGCAATATTAATCATTTTGTAATATTATCATTTTGTAATATTATCATTTTGTAATATTATCATTTTGTAATATTATTATTTTGTAATATTATCATTTTGTAATATTATCATTTTGTAATTATAATTTTGCGCATTTTTCTCTAATAAGCGCGGGGCCCCTCCAGAAGCGCAAGGCCCTGTGTTATGGCACGCGTCGCACATCCCTAAAAGCAGTTCTGACCATTTAAGATAACCTTGTATTATAAAGGAAAACTTCTGTTTGAAAATTTCAAACATGACCTCCCGCTAATTGATGCCAAATCAAGTTTATTACGTTTGCAAATTCCTTATTTTGGGAATCACGATAGTTTTGTACACATTTGAGATGAGATTACATGGTTTAGTATTTAAGTTTTTTTGGTAAGTCCAACTGATTACTAACGGTGCACCGTTAGTCTTCAGTCGGACTTACCTGGACTTACTCTGTACATCTACAGAGCGTTGGCTTACTTTAATCTGTCATGGCACAAACGTCCTTGCCGTCGATGAAGGCAGCACATTAAAGTACTGACACATAACAAGAAAAACTTGTAATATGATGACCAAGTTGCTTAAAAATTGCAATGCATAATATTTTAAACTGTTTGAACCAAAACTAACGTATACAATATAATCTAAATGCATAGACAACTATTAATTCAATTACACAATCAGGATACGAATATCCTAAAGAGTTTGTTGGATATCAATGCCCATTTTCCCATCACCCCTGCTTATTTGTAATGGAACAGCCCAAGCATATAACTTGTAACCTAGTGGTGGCAACACCCTAATCATTCATGTTTACAATCTTCATGTGATCGGTCCTGTATTCGTCTCAGTGGGTCAATATCGTAGGCATCCACTTAAATGTTCCGTTTTAAATATTAGTTTAGCTTGAACCTAAAGTTTAAATATATTTCAATAATGTCCTGTCTACCCTCGTGTGTTTATTTCTTTGCTAAAACACCTACATTGGTAATGGAGCCCAGGTCGCATTTCTACTGCGCCAAGAACAGCGAGCAGTAGCGTTAGCCCTAACGGGGCAGCCATTTTGAAATTTTTTCGTTCTCGCATCAAGAAATCGTGATTCCTCCTCAAAAAGATGTCTTCGAACGCCATGAGCAACATCGAAAGACTGGGCAAGGAAAACTATGATACTTGGAAGCTTCAAATTGAAGCTATTTTGGTCAAAAATGATCATTGGAATTTTGTCAACGGAACGGAACCGAAACCAACGGATGACGAAGTGAAGATCACGAAATGGACAACAGAAGATCAAAAGGCCCGTGCGGATATTATTTTATCTATGTGTCCAAGTGAACTTTGCAACATTAAACACTGCAAAACTTCAAATGAAGTATGGGATAAATTAAAATCAATATACGAGTCTAAAGGTCCGGCTAAAAAAGCCACGTTGCTGAAACAGCTTCTATTTCGTAAAATGACTACGGAAAGTATGTCCATTCATTTAAACTCCTTTTTCGATACAGTTGATAAATTACTTCAAATGGAAATAGCAATCGCAGATGACCTCCTCTCAATGTTAATACTATATAGCATCCCGGACAACTTCGAAAATTTCCGGTGCGCAATAGAATCGAGAGACGAACTACCCAGGCCAGAAGCTCTGAAAATAAAACTTTTGGAAGAATACGAGTCAAGACAAGGAAAAGAAAATCAAGAAATCCACGTCCAAAACGCGTATTTTACTTCTAGAAGAAATCAGCAAAAATCGAACTGGCATGGTGAAAATCAAAACAAGAAATCGCAAAACAAGCTATTTCAAAATATAATCTGCGGATTTTGCAAGAAAAAGGGACATAAAACTGAATCATGTTTCAAGAAAATAGCGGAAAACAAATCTGCAAGACCTGAAAGAAAATGCGTGACACAGCGTGACGAGAGCGCGACAACAGCTATTTGCATGAACGCAAACGAAGAAAACAAGGCAATGTTCTTATTCGATAGTGGCGCGTCGTCCCATATGGTAAACAATGCAGATCTCTTCTTCGAATTTCACAAACAAACGAACTCCTACATCAAACTGGCAGTCGACAAAACTGCTAACATCACTGGAAAAGGATCCGTCCGAATTACAGTCCCCGACGTACAAGGTACGAAAACTGTTCGTCTTGAAAATGTGTTATGTGTTCCCGAACTGCAAACGAATTTGATTTCGACTGCAAAATGCACACGAAACAACCGTTCTGTTGTTTTCGATGCTCGCGAAGCAAAAATAATTGAAGAAGATGGATCTGTCATGTTGCGCGCAAAACGCATTGGAGATTTATATTATGTCGAACCAAGCATAGAAACCGCTGCTGTCGTAACAGAATTTCAAATGTGGCATCAAAAATTTGGCCACTTAAATGAAAACGACTTAAAGAAATTGAAAACAGAAGAAATGGTACGAGGATTATCGTTCAACAACAGTGACTCTTTGAAGGACTGTCAAGTTTGTATTCAAAGTAAACAAACCGCTACTCCTTATCCGAAGAAGTCAAAATTTGTAAGTACAGATTTTCTCGACCTGGTACATTCTGATTTATGCGGACCAATGAAAATTCCATCGCTTGGCGGATCACGTTATTTTGTGACTTTTATCGACAACAAATCTCGCTATATCGAAATATTCTTTCTGAAAACTAAAGACGAAGCAAAAGACGCATTCGTGAAATACAAGGCCTGCGTAGAAAATCGTACGCGAAAGAAAATCAAAGTTCTACGTACAGATAATGGCATTGAGTACACTGGAAAAGAATTCGAAAAATTCTTACAAGAACAAGGAATTCGTCGAGAAAAATCGGCCCCTTACTCACCAGAACAAAATGGCGTCGCAGAACGCGCAAATAGAACACTCGTCGAAATGGCGCGTTGTTTACTAATCCAAGCAAATTTGGATGTAAAGTTCTGGGCTGAAGCGATTCGAACCAGTGCTTATCTACGAAATCGATGCCCTTCACGAAGCGTCATGCAGAAAAGAACTCCATTTGAAATATTTTTTGGAAGAAAACCAACTGCATCATACTTCAAAGTTTTCGGACAGAAAGCATTCGTCTTGAACAAGCACTATAAAGCCAAATTCGACGCACGATCTGAAATGTGCGTCTTCATAGGTTATTCTGAAGTTTCAAAGGCATATAGGTTCTGGCACGAACCGACGAGATCAATCATTGTCTCGCGCGACGCGAGATTCGTACAAGAGTTCAATTCAAACGTTGAATCTAACGAAAAAGAGCTGGAATACTTTTTCCCCATTAGTGGCGATTCGACTGATGCATCTACCGGCGAATATTTAGAGAGGGTTTTTATTCCTGAAGTCTCGCAGCATAATGGGGAATCACCACCAGATGGAGCTCTCTCCCCGCGACCTTCGACGTCACGAAACGAAGAGCAAGACATTTTCCCCTCGGCGGTAGCAGATTCAAATGAACTCTCGCAACCAGATGAGAATGTTTCAGATTCTGAACTCTCGGAACCAAATGATCTTCAGAAAAGACTTGCTGGCCGGCCAAGAATTATTCATAGTGGAAAACGCGGACGACCGAGAAAGGAGTTTCATTATGCTCAATCAGCTGATCCAAACAGCTGTTCTTCTCCGACTGTTAAGCAAGCACTAAATAGTGATCAAAGGGATGAATGGATCAAGGCCATGCAGGAAGAGTTCTTTTCACTCGAAGATGAATCTGCGTGGGTTCTTGTTGAAAGACCTAAAAATAAAAAGATCATCCCCTCTAAATTTGTTTTGAAGACAAAGTTCAATTCAGATGGAACTGTAGAAAAATTAAAGGCGCGACTTGTAGCCCTAGGTTGTACACAGAAACCCGGCATTGACTTTGAGGAAAATTTTTCTCCCGTCGCCAGATTGAGTTCAATTCGAACTGTTTTGTCATATGCAGTTGAAAATAATTTAATTGCTCATCAACTGGATTTTGTGATGGCATACATCAATGGAGATTTAAAAGAGACTGTGTACATGGAATTACCTGAAAACTTCAAGGAATTGTATGAAGAGGATAAAGTTTGTTTACTCAAGAGATCGCTCTATGGATTGAAACAATCTGGAAGACAGTGGTACAACAAATTAGATGAGAAGCTAAACGCTTTACAATTCAAACCGCTCATCTCCGATAAATGTGTTTATCGTCTAAAAACCGCCACTGAGGAAGTGATCATCATTGTGTATGTAGATGACTTGATTGTCTTATCTTCAAACAAATCTTCCTATGAGAAAGTCAGAGATGACCTGTCTGCAGCATTTAAAATGAAGGACTTAGGTCCATTGCATTATTGCTTAGGCATCGAATTTAAGCAATGCAAAGATAGCATCATAATGTCTCAACGAAAATATATTGAAGACACATTACAGAAATTCAAAATGCAAGATGCTAAACCAGTTGCGTGCCCAATGGATTGCAGCAAGAAACTCATGAAGGATATGTGTCCTCAAAATGATGATGAAATTGCGGAAATGAGAGATATACCATATCGATCTCTCATTGGTTCATTAATGTACCTGTCGGTAGCCACGAGACCCGACATCACTCATGCAGTGAACTTTTTGAGCCAATTCAATAACAACCCAGGAAAAGAGCACTGGATAGCTGCAAAAAGAATCTTAAGGTACTTAAAAGGCACTCAACATCAATCGATAATTTTCAAGAAAAATGGTGAACATCTCAAGGCGTTCGTCGATGCGGACTGGGCATCAGATGTCAATGACCGAAAATCATACACCGGTTTTGTCCTACAATTGTCCGGGGGACCAATCAGTTGGGAATCCCGAAAACAGCGTTCTGTGGCATTGTCAACGACGGAATCGGAGTACATCGCATTGTCCGAGATCTCGAAGGAGATCGTTCATCTTAGAAAATTTCTGGGTGAATTGTCACCGAAATATGTGTCTACACCCACGATTGTGATGTCTGATAATCAGTCAGCTCAAAAATTAGTCAAAAATCCTGTCTTTCATAACAAGACTAAACACATCGACATAAGGTATCATTTTGTTCGAGAAATTTATGAGCGTGGAGATATCGATGTAAAATATTTGTGCTCAGAAAATATGCCAGCTGATGTGTTGACAAAAGGATTAAGTGTTCCTAAACACAGGAATTGCTGTAAATTGATTGGATTGTCAGATTTCAATTTTTAATTATTACATAATTGTGTAATATTCTATTGTTTATATGTATTTGTTTCTGTAAAAATAACCATTGTAAAGGGGAATTGTTGGATATCAATGCCCATTTTCCCATCACCCCTGCTTATTTGTAATGGAACAGCCCAAGCATATAACTTGTAACCTAGTGGTGGCAACACCCTAATCATTCATGTTTACAATCTTCATGTGATCGGTCCTGTATTCGTCTCAGTGGGTCAATATCGTAGGCATCCACTTAAATGTTCCGTTTTAAATATTAGTTTAGCTTGAACCTAAAGTTTAAATATATTTCAATAATGTCCTGTCTACCCTCGTGTGTTTATTTCTTTGCTAAAACACCTACAGAGTTTCATATTATCTCGACATGAAACAACTAATCTGCCATACAATCGGTTGGACAATGCAATCATAGATCCAATTGCAAATACTATTCCTAAGCCGAATTATGATAGGCGCTCCCTCCGGATTGGGTACATAAAAGCAGCCTCGTGATTGGCGGTCCCAAAAGATCGGTGATCCTTGCGCATACCGACTTGTACCAGAAATGTTGTGCACATCCTTGATTGAACACGGTCACATGAGAATAGAATCATTTATCAAAAAATATCGTAGAAATGCGGGATAAACATCAAAAATTGAAATATATATTTCTCTACGGAGTAAAGAGTTGAGAAATGTCAAGAACTCGCAATAAACAACCACAACCGAATTTATTTACGAGTAATGCTGAGTTAAGTAACAAATTTCGTTATTTTAAAATTAATCAATGACATTCCTAAAATTTTTAATATTTTTGATGCGCTGTAAAGATGAACGTTTGAGTGAATTTAGCAAAAAAACTATTCTAAAACAGTATATATTCCCAAACCTATTTATTTGTATTTATAATTAAAATTATTCCTCTTGCTATATCTTTATAAAATTTTCCAGACATGAAATATTAAATGCATTTTTAAATAAATGTTCAATTTGTGTGCAAATTTGTTTAAAGAAATATTGAAATTTTACATAAATCTATATTCAATATAAATAGCATTCTATATAAACTGATATTACTTTCCATATAAAAAAGAAAATATCTCGTTGAAAAAAATATTCTTTGCGCTTTTTTCAACAATATTATTAGTATTATTCTTAAATACACACACTATATTCTTTCACAGGTTTCAGTTTTACTGATTATCAAAAGTTAATCTGAGTGCTTCACATGTCCTTTACAACAGAAGTGAAATTTGAAAATGCTTATTTCATTGATGTCCTTTGTTCCTTGTCAGACTTTACTTCTCTTATACGTTTCATCAATTACAAGAGAAAAAAGCTGTTTACCACTTATCAAATAAATACTCGCATACTTTAAACATCTTTTTCATGGTATGTGAATTTCATCTGAAACTGATTTCTTATAAACGTCTAGATTATATCCGAAAATATTTTATTTTTTTATTTTAGAATAGTTGTCAATTCTTTCCAATGAGATACTGTATTTATATATTTATATTTTGCTTAATTGCTTTTTCTAGTCTTCAATCTTATCAAGGACTAAAAAAATATTTGCATTTCCATTCCCTTCAAATGAGATATTTACTTTATGGCCTGCGTTTTGTCGTTTTCTTGTCCTTATGAAATTGTAGAAAAAAATTCCTCATTCTCCATACCTTTCCAATTAGAAATTTCATGAATACCTTGCTTTTTGTCGTTTAAAATTACTTAGTATTCTGAAGGTGTAAAACTTAAAAAAAAATTGTCGGTCCTTTACTATGGAAAATGTCATTGCTAACTTACAAATGTTCTTGTCTTTATTCTTCTAAAGATATAGACATAGAGGTTTTCTATGTTCATCCCATTCCAATCAGAAATTTTATTTCTGGCTTGCTTTTTTTCCTATTTTTGTGCTTTTTCTTCTGAAGTTGTGGAAATGAAAGTTCTCATTGTTCATTGATTCCAAAGAGAAATTTAATTTCTGACTTGCCTTTTCTTTTCCTGTTCTTGTCCTTTTCCCCCTGAAGATATAGAAATGAAAGTTCTCATTGTTCATCGATTCCAATGAGAACTTTCAATTTGTGGCTTACCTTTTTCCTATTCTTGTCCTTTTTCTTCTGAAGATGTAGAAATGAAAGTTATCATTGTTCCTCCATTACAATGAGAATGTTAATTTCTGCCTTGTCTTTTCTTTTTCTGTTATTGTCCTTTTTCACTTGAAGATGTAGAAATGAAAGTTCTCATTGTTCATCCATTCCAATGAGAACTTTCATGTATTTATTTTCTTTTTCCTATTCTTGTCCTTTTTTCTGAAGATGTAGAAATGAAAGTTATCATTGTTCATCTATTCCGATAGGAAATTTTATTTCTGACTTGTCTTTTTACAGTTCTTGTCCTTTTTTTAGATGTAGAAGTCCTCGGATGTCCTTCCTGAAGATGTAGAAAATCTCATTGTTCATCCATTCCAATGCAAAATTTCATTTCTGGCTTGCTTTTTCCTGTTCTTGACCTTTTTGATCTGAATATGTAGAAATGAAAGCCCTCATTGTTCATCCATTCCAATAAGAAATTTCATTTCTAACTTGCCTTTTTCTTTTTCTGTTCTTGTTCTTTTTCACCTGAAAATACAGAAATGAAAGTTCTCATTGTTCATCCATTCCAAAGAGAAATTTCATTTTTGACTTGCCTTTTCTTTTTTTGTTCTTGTCCTTTTTCACCTGAAGATATAGAAATGAAAGTTCTCATTGTTCATCCATTTCAATGAGAACTTTCATGTATTTATTTCCTTTTTCCTATACTTCTCTTTTTTCTGAAGATGTAGAAATGAAAGTTATCATTGTTCATCTATTCCAATAGAAAATTTATTTCTGACTTGTCTTTTTACAGTTCTTGTACTTTTTGAAAATGTAGAAGTCCTCGGATGTCATTCCTGGAGATGCAGAAACTCTCATTGTTCATCCATTCCAATGAGAAATTTAAATTTTGGCTTGCTTCTTTCATGATCTTGTCCTTTTTTCTTCTGAAGATGTAGAAATGAAATTTCTCATTGTTCGTCTCATTCCGATTATAAATTTTATTTCTGGTTTGCAGTCCAATTTGTAGTTCACCTGAAAAATAAAATATTTAGGATACGTATTTCTAAAAAAAACTTTGTAAATACGCATTTTGGTTATATTGACCTTAGTATGTCGAGTCATCTATTTTCAAAACTAGATAAATCCACATATTTCGCAAAATCCTTTTTCTAAATATATTTTTCCGAGGTCCTCAATGCACTGCAGCACCATGCAAATCATTACCAAAAGTGTATGAATTCAGTCTAAAAATGCATTCAAAGGCATGTCTTTATATCTAAAAGTATATTTTTGGCGTCTTTTGTAAAATTTATGAAAATGGATCTATCTGGTTTTGAAACTAGAAGCCTCATGTGAACTAGTTCTATTCTTGTCCATTATTAAAATTCAAAATTTATTCTGATTTTCAATTTATGCCCAATGTTATATTTCATTTATTACTTAGATAAAATAAATATTACAAAAATAAACTTATATTTTATGTAATTTTGCTTATCAAAATTTTAAGTTCACGGAAGATCGACTTTAGAAGAAACGACATTTCTTTCAAAAAACGAAGTCGACTTCTTTGTCATTGAAAGTAAAAGTTACCAGTGGTTACTTTTTTGTAACCAAGATGAATGATTCTTTATTCAATAAAGTAGGTTAAAGTGAATAATAAAGGACACTCCGCCAAATAAATTTTCATCGAAATTTTTTGCGTGAAAGGCCAAGGTTTTTATTTCCAACACCGAGATATCGAGCATTTGTTGTAGATTTTTGTAGAAGAATTTTGATGTAGATTATAACACTGAGAGACACAGAATTGAAAGCTGGCGTCATGTTGATGATGGTTTATAACGTATACGAAACTATTACGAAATGTACGAAGTAATAAGTAATATTTAATATGGAATTACCAAATTAGCGTAATAACTAATCACAAAATGGTGATTGAAAAAGTAATTGATATATAATTTCGGTTTGAATTAGCATATGCTTGCAAAATATATTACGCAGTTATTAGCGCATGCGTATGAACATATTACACAACTAATACGCCGGGTTGCCAACTTTAACTGAAATCATATTTGGGGACATTTGTTTTGACGCCTTGGCTGATTGCCCTTATTCTTTATTTTAACCATAAAATATTATAACAGTTCTGCTTTCTATTAGTGCGACGAAATTGAGACGTCGTTGTGAGATATTACCTCTTTTTGTTATAAAGCTAATAAAATGTTTTATTAAAAATTAAAATATACTTTAATATGTATTAAATAAGATAGTTTTTTCTAAAAGCAATGTGTATTGAAATATATTCAAAACTATACAATTATATTCCACAAATTTAAATTATGGTATGCATACAATCTGTAATGATAATCATAGTTATTGGGTAACAATCCCTTACACTCGCGTACAAAAATATTCCTTAACATCGGGCGCCGTCCAATCATACAAACTAGATTACAGTAATTAACAACTAGTGGAAAGATAATTCGTGATTGCAGTTACTGATCCAGGTACATACCAAACATATTACTTTGTCCTGTTATTTGAAAGCGGGAATGAAATAATTAAATTGGAAGATAGGGTTGTTGACGGGAGAAGCATTGTTACTGGCTTTACTAAATGTATGTATTGTTTCCAACAACATTGTTTCCCTAACAATTATTCTATATTTGAATTAAACTGACATTGTTAATATAATGTGCATTTTCATCGTTTCTAGTAGTTAGTAATGTTCATTACGACAATAATGTTAATTATACGCCTTAAATTGTTTCTTTTCTGCATACGTATATAAAAAAACTTTTCTGCATACACCAATTTTCTTGAATTGTTAGGTGCGATCACTGAACTCTAACTGTAACTTCAGCAAGGTTCAAAACGGTTGTCCTTATAGGCGCGGTTGAAGCCATATGAAAAAAAAACCTATACTATTCCCAACTAATTTTTGTAAATATTGTAAAAATGTTAAACGTGTAAAGATATTTTATTTTCTAACTTTTATATGTATATATAGAAAGGATTTTTATAGTTCAAAATATGTAGTTTTTGCTCTTGGTTTTTCTACATTTCGACTTTGATTACCGAATGGTTTTTCTTTTATTTAAATGTAGATTGTATTCGAAATGGATTTCATAGAGACAAAACACTTAGCAAAAAAAATGCATGACGGCTTATTTTAACTTTAAAAATTACGAAATACTATAGGGGTAGCGATAATAGAGGCATACATATATTAAAACTTTAATTGGTTTCAAGTCAGCAAATTGTATTGCCCTGACCTAGAAGTGACAGTTGCAAATCAGTGGTTGAAGGCATAGAGTAATGATACAAATAGAGGAATAAAAATGCTGATTTCCGTGTGTGCATCATTGAAACTACGTGATTTGTGGAAATGTCAATTCCCTCATGCGCCAATATAACTTGGCAAGCCTTTGCGACTTTCAGAACTAAGCGAGATCGAAGTGTTGTAATATGGTTTTGTGTTTAATTTTGTATTTAAATATCGTTTTTTTAACGAGTGGCACAACTTAAGGGAGTTTAACAGGTATATTAAAGATATTTTTCTTACTTTATACTTTTGAAATAATTGAGTTACGTTTTTATGTAAAACATTTACCATAAGCGAAGTTCTTTCAATTGTTATTTTGTATAGTTCAATAAGAAAATATAAACAATAAAACCGGAGAAATATAAAGAATTTCGTTTTTTCGAGTATTGAACACAAAGAAAATTATATTTTCGTTTCGTTAATGAAAGGAAATATTTAGCGCAAATTGTTTGAAAATAAGTAAATACCTACATATATGTTAAGAAGTTGAATACGGACAGAACGCTTTATCACCAAAAAGAAGAAAGTGCACCAAATTTGGAACTCCTGCAGATGTCTGAACGCCAAATGTGGCAGCGGTAAAACCACGTGATGTTGGTTTTTCTTTTCAATGTTGACACCACGGCCTTATGAGAGTCTGGCATTAAAGGCGCTCTCTATTTAATATAACAACTCTCTGGTTGAAGGTTGTTTAATTTAAAAATCAGTAGATCTGAAGGTAATTTAATTTGTCTTCATGTGTTAAATTTATCTGATTTAAAAAAATAATACCTCTTACTAGAATAACAAAACAGAAAATGAAGTGCCTGCAGTGTATCGTTATTGATGGGATGGATTTTGCGCCAATGCTTATTAAGCCTTAACATAAGATATTTTTGGCAAATTTTTATAGAGATGTTTTATTTCACTATGGAAAAAGTGATAATTTTAAATACAGTAGACTCTCGATAAGTCGAACTTCGATAACTCGAATTTTTCGATATCTCGAAAAAAAATCGATTTCACTGCACCTTCATTACTTATTTAAAGTAATTTTATCTCTTTAATTCGAAGTTTTTCGTCGTTATTTTCGATAACTCGAAGTTTCCTCACAACTCAAAATTTTGTTTTCCTTTCAAAACTACAGATTTTGAAGAACCTTTAGCATATATGTAATTGCCACGTTCTTCTTTATCGGTTCTCTTTCTTATTGTGCGTTATTGAAAGTGTATACGTACAATGTATTCCTACCTGTGCCTCACCCTTTTGTTTAAATGTCGCCAGTCACTTTCTTGGAACATTACCGACCGTCCAGAAATCTATTCACTTAAAATATGAAGAAGTCACTCGACCCCTTCTCATTTTTGTTTAGGCTTTCGTGTGGTGTAGATTTGTCGCTGCGAATAATAGTGACAAAACGATAATGCAATGTGCACTTCTCTATAGCCGCATTTGATGAGAGATCGCTCTCAGAAGAAGAATGATAATGAAGAATGCTAACCTCCTCCAAAGATAACTTTGTAAGTTGCTCTATCTTTCATAAAAACTATGCGTGCATTCATTGAATCGAGTCCGGAAATGAAAACATTAGAGACATTTCAAGTAATCGTGCATTTGGAATATATAATTGATTTCGAAAAAAATAGAAATACTCACCAAACTATTTTGGATAAGATATGTTAAATAAAGTCGTGTAAGTATACTAGTATTTATTTTTACCAAAACAGCTTTTTTATAGGATTTTCGATAACTCGAATTTTCGATATCTCGAATTTTTATACACTTTCCTTCGAGTTCGAGATAACGAGAGTTGTCTGTATATATATTATTTCTAATAAAAAATATTATTTGATCTCAAATTACTTCTTTTAAATAAGGAATTTCAATTATTTAATTTACTTTTACCAACACAGGTCTCATCTAATTTCTATTTACTTTTTAATGAGTAAATATGAACATTCTCAATTTTGTACTTCTTTCCGATAAATATTTTCAAAAATTAAATTCTTTTGTTTACATGCCGCATTATTTTTGCATCTTCTTTTTAGGAAATACATGTAAAAAAATTTTAGTGTGGTTTATTTCACTAATAAATTTTAATTATTCCATTGTTATTTTCTAGCATTGGCCTCATTCACCTTCTGAAGGAGTAAATAATATATGTATCATTAGCTTCTTCATTAGCTATCGAATACTTTTAAGAAATGTTAGTTATTCTATTATTTTTTGTCCTCCCAGGTGTCGTCCTTATTCTTCAATAATTAATTGTGTTTCATTCCAATAATATGTAAATCTTTCAATTTTTTTATTACCATATTGGTGTATTTTTTAAGAGTCAAAGTAAAAATTTACGTTGTGTACTTGATGATACCAATAAATAATTTGTTATTTTTTCTTTTGAAATTCGCATGTATATTTCACCATTCAACTTTTTTTTAAAAATAAATGTTAAATTTAGAATTTTATTCTTCTAGAATGTTTTTTATTTTTCCATTCTTGCCTTTTTTCTTGGGTGTAAATTGGGAAAAAAATATACTTCCTTCCAAACAGAAATTCCAAATATTCCATTGTTATTTGACATCACAGCTCTAATTTTTTTCTACCTTCATCTTCTTATGGACTTACAATTAAATTTATCGTTGTATGGTTCATTCCAATAAGAAATTTTATGTGGTTAATTCTCATTTTACCAGACCAGGTGTCATTCTTGCTCTCATGTTTCTAAGGCGCAAGATTGTGTAGTTTCTCATTAAGCGGTTCATTCACGTGATAAATTTAACTTTCTTCATTATTTTTCCCATACACCTAGTTACATTCATTCTTTTAGAGTATTGTTGTTTTGTATTTACCACAATAACTTTGTAATTTCTTTATTTGTAAATACATTACGGAAACCACGATTCCATTTTTTCAAATGCAATATTTCGTAGCATAACAGTTACAAAACTGGAACTCGTCACATCGCTATCTCACTGCGTGTTTCATTTTTATCGCACATTTACAGTTACATTTTATCGTTAGTTAGAACAAGTTAAGCTGATTAAAGGTTTTAAACTTAATTAAACGTGGAGATGTTTTTAATTTGGGAAAATAACCAATTGAAGTTATTGCATTTGAGAGACTAATCATCAAACAGATAGATGCATGTCATATAAAAATTTATATAGGGTTCTAAATATCTACGTGTAATTAAACATATACACTTTATATTTTTAATAACTTTAAACGTCTTGCCTCATTTTCATTGTGATGGGATTGTTGTTTTGATAAAATTGGGTTCGTATGTAAAACTGTGTTTTATAAACTCAATGTTCTTTACGTCTAATATATGTTATATGGGTTAGAATGGCAAAACATTTGGCAAAATATTTCGTTTAAGTATGCATGTTTAGCGTAATTCATTCAGAGCTTTAGTGTACGGTACTACAGTATCACTAAATTTTGTGTAACACAAATACTATATTGATATATAAATTATAATGAAAGTAATCCATCAATTAAAACTTTGCTTGAAAAATAATATATACAAATTTAAATTTTAAACCGTTAAGTCAAATTTCATTTTAATAGAATGATACAAGATGTATTTTAATGATATATACACTATTACAGATTATTTGTGTTAACTTGTAACTTTTTAAAGACTTAAAAATTATCTGCATGTGAAGTCTTCAACTTTTTGTATTATGTAAGCCGATTAAAGTTCTGAAACAAAACAGCAAGCGTCTTATCAGTTTTTTTTTTAATTTTTGTACCTCAAAATAGATGCTTTATAGTTTAATAAAATAATATTCTAATTAAAGTATACAAACATAATAATGCCTGCTTAGTGAAACATACAAATAAAATATATTTTAAAATATAGATTTTATCAAAATATTCACCTTGTCTACTTTGTTAGAAACCGTTGGTGTACTATTGTAAAAGAGAGTCAATATACATAAATCGCAAATACAGATTATAGTTAAACGGAAAAACCACTTACCTTTCTTCTTTAAAAGTTAGTTTTAGCTTCATATTACAAACATTGCAGCTATCAAAAAACTAGCACACGTTTAAAGACTGTTCACTTTAATAAGTGCATCTGAAAGAGATTATCACAACTAATGTTTCAAACTAGAATTTGTAAGTGCAAATAAATAATAATTAAAAAATATGCAAGAATTGCATTATTATTAACTTTAAAACCGTATTGTTACTCATAAACATTGTTTGCCTCCTAAAAATACAAAACTAAACAATTGTTAGTTGCATATGTATTGAAACTGTTTTTACATTGTTTCAGTTCATCAGTTTCAGAATTCAATTGTTCAATATTATGTTTTTTTTTAAATATCATACACATAAATAAATTAGTAATTATTGAGTATGTAAACCAAATTGTAAAATTATGTTCTTTGTTAGAGTTTAAATGATATTTTAATACATTTATTTCAAAACTTTTAAACAAAAAAAAGTGTTTATTTTTACAGTAATGGCTTTGAATTTACATTTTAATAAAAAAAAGTTTGAAAAATATTGGAAAGTAAAGTATTTTTGTGAATTTGAAAATGGTGCGTATTGCTAGATAAACTGATGATACAAAAACACAATAATACGTTTGTAACGATCTTCTGATCGGAATACATGCTATAAAATATTTCTTTTGATTTTGATTCAAAATCTAGAAGCTTACAATTCGATTGAGTTTTAATTAAAAAAAAAAAGTTGGACTTTCGGCCTTCCAGTCAAATTCATTTGTAAATTACAATAATGAGTAAAATAATTTAATTACGATGGATACGGGTTATTTTTTGCTATATAATAATGCGTTTTCTATAAAGTTATGAAAAGTTCAGTATTTCTTCTTATTTCTATAGGATTACGAATGTTTCGGAATTTTGATATACATATATTTCTGCAATTTCTGATCGAAAACGAAAGAAAAGTACTGACGAATAAAATCTGTATTCATATTGTAGTTGCGTTCTTGGCTATTTCTCGATAAACTAGACCAATAATGTACATTTTTAATTTTATTTTACATTTTCGCAACTAAACTTTTCAGGATCATTAAAAAATTCACAGAAATTGTTCAATTAGTATTGATTACAGCATATTTCTAGAAATCGAATTTAAAAAAATTTCAGAAAGATTTAAGAAATACGTTTCAAAGTTTTCAAATCGAACTCCTAGTTTACTTTACTTAATAGTTTAAACATTATTTGAATAATATTATTATAACCCGAGTACAAATACTTCTAAAAAAATAATTTTTTCCTAATTTAAGCATGGTTTTATAACTACATATGGTCCATTAAATACTAAAATTACTACCCAACATATAATAATTATCTAATAAATATAATTAATTGACTTGCATATTGAATATATTCGCTTGCTGTTTAAAAATAGAATTGCTAAGTATTCACTAATTCAATGGTACTAAAAAAACAAATTTTACCTTCAACAACATTATTGCACTTGAAGAGGCTAAGTAAGAAAAAAATCGTCAATATTATGAAGGCATATTCTACACCGATTCTTGTATAAATTTTCTTCAATGTTTCTTTTTGAGAGAATCTAAAATTAACTACATAGTTCACACAAATACCAAAGGTTATGCATTTATAATAGAGATTTGTTTCAACAATAGGTAATTTATCGAGTATTGTTAGTATCGCATATAACACAATTAAATCTTTATATCCAAAACAGAATAGCAATACCTTTTCATTGTTTCAATTGCTCAAATGTTAGTGAAATGTTTTCTGTATTGTGTATGGTCTAAAAATAAAATTATCTACGATTATATACCTATTATTATCCACTCAATAATAAACAAAAGAAATATGAATAAGGCGAGGGATTGTTCTAAATAAGATAATAACAATTAAAATAGCACTATTTAAAGAAACAATATGAAAATAGAACCAGAGAGTTGTAATATTAAATAGAGAGCGCTTTCAATGCCAGACTCTCGTAAGGCCGCGGTGTCAACATTGAAAAGAAAAACCAACATCACGTGGTTATAGCGCTACCACATTTGGCGCTCAGACATCTGCAGGAGTTTCAAATTTGGCGCATTTTCTTCTTTTTTGGTCATAAGGAGTTCTGTCCGTATTCAACTTCTTAGCATATATGTACGTATTTACTTATTTTCAAACAATATGCGCTAAATATTTCCTCTTCATTAACGAAACGAAAATATAATTTTCTTTGTGTTCAATACTCGAAAGAGCGAAACTCTGTATATTTCTCAGGTTTTAGTGTTCATATTTTCTTATTGAAGTATACAAAATAACAATTTAAAGAACTTCGCTTATGGTAATTTTTTTACATAAAAACGTATTGCAATTATTTAATAACTACAAAGTAAAAAAAAATCTCCATAATATATCTGTTAAACTCCCTTAAATTGCGCCACTCGTTCAAAAAAACGATATTTAAATACAAAATTAAACACAAATACTTCGATCTCGTTTAGTTCTTAAAGTCGCCAAGGCCTGCCAAGTTATATTGGCGCATGAATGAATTGGCATTTTCACACATCACGTGGTTTCAATGATGGACACACGGAAATCAGCATTTTTATTCCTCTATTTGTATCATTACTCTATGAATAGAACCCTTTAATATCAAAAAGATTTATATTATATTTATCTAATTCATGATTCTATAAATAATTCGCAATTTCTATACATCTAAAGCTTGCAAATATAACTGTTCTCTGTTTTCAATTTTACGTCTTTACATATTCGAATTACACTTGGCATTTATAGAGGAAGTTTTAAAGACTTTTAAAAGATATGAAAACTTTCAACATCAATAATCTATATTTAGGAACTTGGGGGGAGGTTGCAAAGGACAGTCACATACCTTTGCAGTGAACACTGAAATCCGAACAACAACAACAACGTACATTTAGGCGCAAATAAATCGGGAATAAAATAATAAATTTTGTGAAAAAAACGGCTTTTGGAAAAATGCACTAAAAAGTAAAAACATATTTTTAAATTTTACAAACTAGTTGAAATTTTTTTAATTATTTCATATTAATTTTATACTTATTTCAATGTTTTGATATCGGCGCCAAAAGTAGGTATTTTCATTTATAAAAAGTTGTAATAAGTACAAAATTTATATTAAATAATTCCATTTTTTTCAATTCGTCCGTAAAACTAAAAATTATTTTTTAACTTTTTTCTGTATTTTTCTTCAAGTTGTTTTTTCTTTTTTAAAAAAAGATTGTTTTATTTCAAGATATTATTCACAAATAAGGTCAAGTTGTCATTCACTTTTTTCCACGCCATGGATAATATATTTTGAGGATTTCCGGTTAAATAAATGCCAGGTAAAAAAAAAATCCTTGTGGGGCAACCTCTATCCAACAATGAAAATATTTTGAAATGGGCGAAAGTGTTAAAATTCCGGTTAATCGATATTTCCGGATAAATAAAAGCCGGAAAATTAATTATATTTTGTGGAAAGTTTTACTATCTAGTTTGGAAAGTGGACTTTTTTTTCTATCCAGCAAAAAAAAAAATATTTCGAAATGGGATATTTGTTTTCAAACAATTCTGTTATTTGAAAATTCTGGATAGTTAAATAATATACATAAAATTACATAACAGTCGAATTGAAAACCTATCTCCTTTGACGCGATTTCTGAAATTGGCTGGCGTGCTTTTAAATCTTTTAAAAAGACCAACTAACTGAAACGGAAGTTGGAAGTATTTTAGTGGTGGGGTTAATGAAAATAACCAACAAAACACGACAATTTTAAAATAAGAACAATTACATTGTACATAGAAAGGATTTCCTCACATCCTAAAATTTAGGTGTATCGAATGAAGCATTCACTAATATGAAAAGTAATTTGTAAGTTCTTATTAATTCCAGTTCACCTATGTTAGAGGGCTTACAAATAACAGAAGCAGATGTTAAGTCAAATCTGTGATAATATTTTTTCAGAAGTTATGAATGGTTTGCTGAGTTTCTGTGTTTGTATATAAGCATAATGTTCGTAAGTAATTCATTTTTAAGTATGAATACACTTCATATTTTAAATTATTAATATTCTGTATTTTTATTCATAAATAAAAATACAGAATGATTAAGTTGGTGGATCTGATTAAAAATTGCTCCAATAATATAATCATTAAGTAGTTTTATATAAGTAAATTAATGATGTAAATCCTGACTCGTCACTACTTGTCACTTTTCTCTGATCTGACTCCTACCATTCACAATTATTTTCTTCCTATTTGAGCCGTTCAACGGCATTTATCCTTTAATACGCGAATTTATGTTATCGTTTATTACATTTTAATTAATGTAAAATAAACCGCATTTTTAAAAAACTAACTAAATTTAAAAAAAAGTTAATTTTACATTATTTAACCTATTATAAAATAACAAAAAGTTAAGCAGGTGATAGAACACTGCATTTGCCGTGGAACGATCCATAAATTACCTGGGTCAAATAACAAACTTTTATATATTAAAAAAAATTCTTGTTTAGGGACAAATTGAGTCTTAAATGCTCCATTTATATCATCTTAATAATTTATAATCCCCGAAATATTAAGAGAAAATTATTATTCATATATTTTTCTTCCAATTAAATCAGGAATATTTGAGGTTTAATTATCTCTTACGACCACTTTGGATGAGAATAACTCTATCGTCGTTTTTATTTTTATTTGGACTGTACATATCAACTTCTTCAGTATATACAAGTCGAATAGCATGTAGAATTTCAACGTGGCATTAAAAAAATATTTTTAAAAATAAAGTTTAGATGGAAGCTCTCTGTTGTTCCTTCTTTTTTTAATAAGTATTAGAAATTTAAAATTTTCAGACCAACTTTATTTACCCCACCATACTGTTTTTTCAATGCCAACCCAACATTCAATCATCATAACTCGTGTAACGCGATTTGTGCAATTTCAATTAAATATATACCCGGCGTATAAAAGGATTTATTTTTGAACTAATAGCCAACCTATAAAAATCTACATATTTGATAAATTAAATATATTTAATATATCTATCTATCGATTTCCAGCCCTACGAATGACCTACACAACTCAACATAAGTTTTAATTTAAAGTCACTGGCAAAGTAATAACTTTGAGCCTTAATTGGATTCCCCCTTAAATAATCTAATCATAGTTCTGGTGCAAGAGTGAGACATAATTTTACTCGGGGCAATTTACTATTAGGGCAGTCGCCTTCTCGTTGATGATGAAATCTCCAACTATCGGTTTGGATTTTTAATTAAAGGACCTTTCGACGAGTGTGTATTTAAAGCCTCGTTTGATAGTTAGTTAATGTCCTTTAAAATTAGGCGAAGATGTTGTGTATTTTACGGTTAAATTTAGTTTCGGTTTAGCAGTTTGTTGAAAGTTGGTAGGTTTGTTGAAAATTTGGTAGTTGAAAATCCCTAATGTGTTTATAAGAAAACTATTGGTCTTTGTCATAAACAAAATTATAATTTCATACTGTTTGGCATATTTATTGTCTTTATTTTAGTCAGGTTAAAACCGTATGTAACGGAAACAGGCAACACTAATATTGATTTCATCTTTGCAGCCATACTACACACACGCCTTACTTTATAAAAAGGTGCATAAAACCTGCAAAAACCTGTCAATTTGAAAAATTTAAAAAATTTTAAATGACATTTGCAGGTTTTTTTTAAAGGTTTTATAAAGAATTTTTTTTTTAATTAAAAATGTAGTTTTTAGTTTCAAATGAATTTATGAAACCTGAAAAAACCTTCAATTTTCTAACTTTGATGAATGATTTATACTGTTCTTTTTGCTGGGTAAAAGAATCCGTGTTACATGTGAATGTAATTCTAAAAATTTATTTTTCTGGGTTTTGTTTTGTTTAGTTAAAAAACGTCGCACTAGAGCTGCACAGTGGGCTATTGGAGACGGTTCGGGTTCTATCTCGAAGAAAAGACCCGGGAACAATGCCTCGTTATTTTAGAACCATGGTCAGATGACGAGGAAACACCTGAACTGGCACCCAACGCCTTCAATAGACGTCGGGACTTTGGACCCCGATTAGATTTATCGTGCACCAGTCCCGTATACACGCCGTTAATTTTTGCGGGTGTTCTGGACGACTTTTCTAGTATTTTGTAGCGATGCTGGCAACCCTCCGATCGCAAGATCACTACTTTTTACTTTTCTTTGTCAAGTCCATCGCCTGGCATCGAGCCACGAATCTTCGTATTCGCAACTGACGCTTTTAACCGCTCGGCCACGGAGGCCTTATTTTTCTGGGATTTAAGAATTCCTCCGCTTACAATTACTGGGCATTGTATCATACATAAGTTGTTAGATTTATAAGTATATAAAACTCTACTGTAGTATTAATTTCGAGTTACAATTTGATGTTATGTTCACGGCATTTTTACACATATTGATGTCTACTGAATAAAAATGTGGATATTTTGAAAATTAATCGAAACAAAATGTCTCAAAAACAGATCTAGTTAGGACAACAGAGTGTACATACATGAAAATGACAGTAACATTAGCATCATAATAGGAACTTGAAATAAGGGAACCTATTAATGTTCAATTTCGTTTAATTAGAAAGTTTTCGAAATCATTTTAATAATCGTTAATAAATCGGAACGTAAGTAATTTCATTCATTCAGCTCCCGCTACTCATACCAGTAGAATTTCAATTAACTAACATGTCCATGCGATATTTATCGCATGAATACCGCCTCTCCTCTCCCCCCCCCCCCCCCTTTCCCCCAACACACTCATTCTTTTAAAGACAAAACATATTAGCGTATTACTTATATCCAAAAAATCCTAAAAGTTTAATGCTTCTGCTCATTCATAGATGGCAGCATGATCAACGATTTGTTTAGAAAACACGTTTAAAGGAATTATTTTAAACGCATTAAAAAATTTATATTTATGAAATAAACTTACTATTCGACACTTCTCAAAATTCTGTTTCTTTTGAGATCTCATATGTTAAGATAAATTGAGTAAAAGGGCCGTAAAAGGAATCTTTACTACATAAATACTATATATGACACGTCTTATAATATCTGAAATTATAAAACTTTTTTTTTCTCATTCGTAGCCTTTGTGAAAAGACACATAATAAAGAAATCATAAGAATAACGAATATGTGACAAATCGACAAAATAGTTTTAGAATTGAAGAATGTTGTTGAAGTAGAAGGTTTTTATTTTGAAAGCCAAAATAATTACTTGCTGTATAGAAATTGCTGTAAGGATATAAATTTTTTGGAATATTCATTTCCATCGTTAATAAATGCAGCTAAAGTTACACACCAACGGCTTCAGATTCAATATCAAAATATTGTCGTTACAACTTTTAATAAATATTATTATGTTAGGAAAAAATAATCGTTTAGCTAACACATAATTATCCGTTGTCAAACATTTTACTTATTATGTATCATTATTTCCAAACGCTATTCCACGTTTACCCTTTAACACATAACAAATTGCTTTTGAAAAATACATTTGCACTTTTACTGTTAATTACAAAACGACGATTGTTAATGATACTCCAGTTCAACGGGAAATATATGAAAAAATGTCTCTGTATTTAATTCCACGGTTTCGCTGAAGATCACAGATTCACTGACTAACGAAGCCGGTTCGACTATTTATATCACTAATTACTTTTTCGGGATGAGTACAGTGATTAGACCGATGACGTCATTCTCCTACGTCATACTTTTGGACTTGTGTTTAAGAGTCGAGTTTTGAATATTTATTCAACGAGAAACTCAAAAAACCACTTACCAAACTCTGTAGCTTTCTATGATTTTAAGAGAGTATGTTAATTGGGTGTTCTTCAGACATGAACGAGAAGGAAGATTCGAAAAATTCTTCCAAGTATCGTTGTATCTTGAACTTTCCATTAGGCTTAATATCAACGTTCCATTAAACTTTCGCAACTAGTTCAGAATGTTTTAATTTGCTGTAGTGTCAGAAAAAATTTCTGTAAAAACTTTGAGTTTCATGGAAAATACTTAAACGTACAACTAGAAATAGGAGTTTCTGAGACTTTGAAATACTTATAAATATTTAGACTTTATAACACTTATACATGTATATAAACCTTGTGTGAAATGTGATACAACTTTTCGTTGCCCAAATTTGAACGGTTAGTTTGTTAAAATAACATTGCACTAGAACTGCACAATGGGTTATTGGTGACAATTAGGTTTGGTTTGGTTTGGTTTGGTTTGTTTAAATAACGTCGCACTAGAGCTGCACAGTGGGCTATTGGCGACGGTTCGGGGCCTCTCTCGAAGGAAAGACCCGGGAACGATGCCTCGTATTTTTGAACCATGGTCAGATGATGAGGACAACATCTGAGCTGGCACAAACGCAACCTCAATAGGCGTCAGGACATTGGACCCCGATCAGGTTTATCGTGGTGCACCAGTCCCGTATACACGCCAGTATAAGTTGTTGGATGTTCTGGACGACGTTCTAGTATTTTTGTAGCGAAGCTGGCAACCCTCCGATCGCGAGATCACTACTTTTTTATTTTCTTTGTCAAGTCCATCGCACGGATTCGAACACCAATCCTCTGATTAGTAGCTGAATGCCTTATCCACTGAGCAACTGGGGCTCAGGTGACAATTAGGGATACATCCCGTAAGAAAGACCCGGTAACACTGCCTTTTAATTTTGAACACAGATCAAATGACAGGGTCAGCACCTGAGCTGGCACTCCACGCACCTGTGTAGGCGTGAGGACATTTGGATCACGACACATTTAACATACATCTGCACCCTATAAACAAACGGAATGAAACTAGTAATCATCTGATCACGAGCTCGCACCATTCTCAAAGTCGATATTCTAACTCTTTGATTATGAATGTCTTCCACTGGGCCACTAGAGCTGGCTACACGCACTGCCGTAACGTATTTAGTTTATATGCATTACACGGTTACAAAAAATGTAGATATGTCGAAAATAAAAATAAAAAACAATTAGGAAAAATAATGTTTCCGTGTGAATACGTTTTTAAAATCGATCTGGGTAATAGACAAAAAGTTCGGCAACATAAAAAGCGACATATTTCAAATACATATAATTGTAGGGGGAATCAGCCTACGAGAATAAATGACCTATCATCGGCTAAAAGTTTTATTCTGGCTCTTTTAACTCTTTTGACCTTTGTACCGGCTGGATGGAAATGTTGCCCTCGGCTGCAATACGCGATTTAGCCCATAACTTCACAGGGAATCAGCTTATGGGGGGGATAAATGAGCGCGGCCCGCAGCCCCTCTATTGGCCGCGGCAACCAAGTTCGCCCTCTATTCACTCCCACATATGACCTCTGTACCACGCGCGGATATGAGTCACATTTCAGGAGTATGCTCGAAATGTGACTCGTATATTCATTTCGTTCAATTAGTTTACTTTTAGTCCGGGAGGCAGTGACCTTTTTAGTTAGTCATTTTACACCGACTAATTTGTGTAACAATAGTTAGATAACTTATAGGTAATGGAAAAAATCAAATTCAGCTGGCACGACCGCGGTGGTTGTAGGCGTGGGGGCGGGCGTTCGGAACATGTAAAAAAAGTTCAAAAATAAAAAAATATTTTACACCGGCTGAAAATTTATTTACGGATTATTTGGACTATTTTATGGTATTTTTGGGTATTCAGCTGGTATTCTGAGGGTGGGTTATACTTCAGCTTCTCGTTTGTTTATGTAAAAAACATGTTTTTTCATAATTATTTGTTTTGTTCGATTTCGAAGGTTTTGCTAAGCTATATTGTCGCTGTAATTTGAGTTCCATTCGATAGGTCGTTGTGAGTGCGTTCTTAAATTGAAGAGGACAAAGAGTTATACAAGACATATTAAACTAGTTGACAGTTTACACCAATGTGCGAAAATTGTGTAGTAGAAAAGGACGATTTATCGAATAACATCTAAAGCTCACACAAAAGTCTAATCGCTGCATATCACCGTGGGGGGATTGTAGCTACCCTTCGAGGAATGGACCAGTAGTAGAGGGAACGCGACGTCATAATCTTGAAGCCAAGATCTCTAAATGGAAAGTGACAGTCATGTGATATTTTGAGTATTTTATTAATGAAATAGTACTCGCGTTTGACTTGGCAATGGGAGAATAGGCAACGATGTTAAAATGTGGTGGGCAGATCTGTTTTTTCTACAGTGAAATATAAACCATAAAACATGTATTGTATTGTAATACAAAATACATCAATCTCTTACTGGGGGAAAAAAAAGATAATAGTCAATGTCAGGTGTTATTTCGTTGATTTGTTCATTTTGTTCTATTTGTTCGTTACATTCGATTATTCGTTCATTACGTTTGATTCGTTTGTTACGTTCGATTCGTTCAATTTGTTTAAATAAATCGAATGTAATAAACAAATTTAAAGAATCAAACGTAACCATCAAATCAGTAGAATTAATTTGAATACTGTTTCTTAATTTTTAACAACGATCACACGACGAAAGCAAAATTTCGAACTGGCATCTACCTCTTTAAATTTCCATACCTCGACCAACGCGATAACATTTGTACCACGAAGCATTAAAAAACACAGCTTTCTTTACAGAGTATGTCTTTCGTTCAACTTATCAAGTATCAGAATTCGAGACGTACTATCCCGTTGCGTATTCAACAAGCTCCCACGATCTCAGGACATTATCGAAATATATATTTTCTCTAACCGTAAAAACTATTAAATATAATCTCAATATAACATAAAACCTTTTGCGAAACACAATTTCCGATATACGCATTTCAAATAAATCCAATTTTAAAATATCAGTTTTCATTTAATATCAACCCATTTTATGAAATGTGTCAATAATAAACCACCAAGTCTCCTGCTGAGCTCCGTTCAGTCTGATAAAATGATGAATGACTTGATAGGTCCTAATCATCTTTAATGAATAAAATAATCGAGTGGAAATTGAGGAATCGATTCATCATACGAAACTCGATTCCTTGCGCATTAAGAATCGTCAAGACGACGGACGATTCATTTTATTTGAGGTGGAAATAAGGAACAATTTATCAAGAGACGGGCGTTTCTGCGGCACCGTTCTAGATATTTTAAAGATTTGGGATTTGCGCTATGTGTATCACTTGACTTATAGTGCATGGTGACCATAAAATAATTTTTGGTGTTTAGTGGTATCTGTATCTGAAACTATCAAATGTTATGGGACCGAAATTTATATTTAATCAGAGAATGTACAACGTCCTTCCAGAAGGACGCAGCGTACTGCCGGTGGACTAATCATTACTATCGTATTTAAGTGTTTTTATCTTCCTTCTGGCAATGCGGCCAGTACTATCACTAGAAAAATTCAGAGTATTTCTTAGTTGGCGCATAAAAAAACAATTAAAAAATAATTTGTTAAAACTTTTACGATAATTAGTAAATTTTGATTTTTTTTACCTATTTAAAGTAGATTGTAGAAATCATTTTATATACGTCAGCAATGGTATTTTGGACAACTTCGCTTTCCAATTTCAAGTTCACAATTCTAAGTTCCAAATGAATGCAGAACGGTCGTCTGCCCGGCATAAATCAGTGATTGGTGGAAGGTGGAGTTCTTACGGAGGGTCCGTCTGCCAAGTACATTCTATATAATATGGCCTGTACAATCTATCATTAACGATTAACAGTGTTCACATAGTTTTAAAAAAGGGCAGGGGGGATTTGTCAAAAAGGGCACTTTTTGTTAAGTAAAAGGGCACTTTTTGTTATGTAAAAGGGCACTTTTTGTTATGTAAAAGGGCACTTTTTGTTATGTAAAAGGGCACTTTTTGTTATGTAAAAGGGCAAAGGGTACGATTGGGATACCAAGGCAATCCTACAGACCTACGTTTTTGCAGAAAAATAATTTTTTTTTAATTACAGGGCGCAAAGAAGATATTGAAAAAAAGGCAGGGCACATTTTTCACTTCTAAAAAGGGCAGGGCGCATCGGTACTTACAAAAACAGGGCAGGGCGCATCGGCACTTACAAAAAAAGGGCAGGGCGCGGCGCCCTTTGAAAAACACATAACAGGAACACTAAACAAAACATGGCGATACGGTTATTGAGTCAAAAACCACCAGTAGGATAATTTTGGTGCTGATGATGCCACAGAACAGGTGTAAAATCTTATAAAATGCATTTAAAATATAGATTTTGCGATTTCCAATGGTGGAAGCGATAGCCGCGTTACTCAAACCTGCAGTTATAATAATAGTTTTAAAAAAGTGCTAAAAGTGCTAAAACACATAAATTCGTTTAGTGACAGAAAAAAAGGAAATAAGGTTTTATTCATTAAAATCAGGGTCAGTCCTCTGGACCATATTCATGCTATTTTGAATGTACTAAAATATTTGGTATTTTTTGTACAACAAATAACAATCTAAGTGAGACATGGCTTAGTGCCTAAAGGAAATAGTCGGATTGGTTGTTCATAATAATTCGTAGCCAACATACACAAGGCATTTTCTATACAAATTTTAAAAACCCTATGGACTAATAGCTGGAAATGTAAATGTAAATGTCAATAGTAGATTGTTTGCGGTTATGACAGCGCCAAAATTTACCCTGCCAGTAACTTTTGGTTGAGATATTTTTTTTGCAGAAATCTTCTTCCTACGCATTTACGATTCTTATTATAAAAATTGCTGCCACTCTAATAATTAATTTTAGCGTCAGGTGCTTTCAAAGCCGAAAAAATTATATTAAATTTAAAGCCACACAGTAGATACATTGTTTGTCCTTTTAAAAACATTAAACGAAAATTTTATTTTGAATCTCAACTTTTTAACTTTATATTCAGTCAACTCTTGCATTAGAACTAAACAAATTAGAACTCAATCTAATTCCGAATGAGTGTTTAACTATAATATGTTCAGTGTCATTGTCATTAGTAATATCTTTTAATATTATTATAAAATACAAATTGAAAATTTCTTTTTAAAAACAAACGTGCAATGTGGGTTTAAAATTTAGATTTTTGTGTTTAAATATCCCTTTCAACTCACTGAAACTCTCGTAAATAGAAATTGTTACTTTACATTGTGTTTCCCTTCCGATATTTAAATTACATATTTTTATCAATACTGAAAAAGCGATTTATCACACTTCATTTTTAAATTACCCATTATTACCTTAATTTTCCAGAAATGCAATTTAATTAAATTTTATCAGCCACATTTATTTTAAAATGCAATTGGTAGCAAATATATAAATCATAGTTTTATACAAATTAAGATGGGATTTCATCATATCCTAACACTTTTTTACTTTATTTTATTTTATTACTCTGCGTAGAAAAAATTGTAGAAAAAGAAGTTAAAAAAAACAATATCTGCTGCTTTACAGGCTATGCATTTCGTAAAAATAATATCGGATTTCGCTTTCTAGTTCAGTTTCAAACTAATCAAATTAACAAAAATATGATATTTTGAAATACGATATTACTTTATACAATTATATTGTTTGAAAGAAATTTTAAATACTAAGTCATTTTGTACGTTTGAATACGATGAATAATTTAATCATTTCGTAGTTTTATATATATTTTTTAATTTCAAAAACCTCGTTAATTTTAAATTGATATCAAAAGATTTTTTGAGAATGATAACAGCGTAATTACGACTAAAAAAATCTGCATTTTCATTATAGGAATTGAATTCTATTCCTAAATTTACCTTTAGTATAATATAATTATAATTACGTCTCAAAAATATTTTTTGTGTTTTTCTATTTGAATTGATTTTCGTGTGTCGCCTATTAGTTTTTGAAATGAGAAATTAGAAATAAAAAATTTGCCCACGATTTTATTTGATTTATTAGAATAATATCCTATAATAAGTTATTTTGTGTATTTTGCATTTGTTACTTGATATGCATATGAGAAAAAGTACAAATGTAACTTTTCTTGATTGTATTTTGTCTTTGAGTTTAAAAAATTAAACTTGTATGTGTGTATATATACAATTTTAATTTATCTTGGATAAATAAATCTTAGTAAAGTATTTAATAATATCGGTGAAATGTTGTCTAAAGTATTTTATTACAATCTGACATATAACTTACCGGCAATCTATGAAAAACAAGAACGCCCAAAATTTGAAATCAAAGTATGAAACGATTCACATTTCAAACATTTCATTGTCGTTCTATGCAATCACAAAAAACAAACCGGAAAAGTCTCAAATAATTTCACTAATAAATGTTCTAAGTCAACGGGGATGTCACGTATTTTATGGCAAAACATTTTGGTGTTCATAAAGGCAATACACTCGAGGCAATTTTTTATATTTGCGTTCTTTTGATTGAACAGTTACATTCCTGTACTTTCCAGTTCCTGTTCATAAAAAGATATTTTTGAGGTCTTTTTTTACGTTTAGGGTGGATAATAATAAATATAAAAAAGTTTCAAGTAAACCTATATATTGGTTTCAGTATACAAATGACTTAGTGGTTAATGACATTTGTCAAATATTAAAAAAGAGGTTGCAAAGAATTTCAACCTGGAGAAAGTTTTAGATTACCAGCACAATTGGTGCTTCTAAACTTTCTCGTTGACATAAATAATTTCTAATAAAGTTTGTGAGAGAATAAATTTCTGAACTAAATTTTTGTTTTTCCCTTTCATTTTGAAATACAGAGTATGTGTGTGTGGGGGGGGGGGGGTTATAACATGTCGTTATTTTCGTTGAGAACATTCAATTCCCGTTCAATTTGAAGAACATGGAACAAAATAATAGGTTGTTATTTTGGTAACAAAGAGTCCCCTCTCGTGTCCAAAGGTTTAACGTGTGATTTTAAAATTATTATCTAGCTTTTATTATTCTAATGGATTGTTTCCAAATGAAAAAAATATACTTTTAGGCTCATTCTATACGGACGAGATAAACGCGCGCGAGCTTTTACACATGACTCTGTGATTACATAATACAAAACTAAGAGGTTTGTATCCACCAATCGAAGAGAAATTTTCTAAATATCGAGAGGGTATATCACGTCTGTGTAGAATGGGCCTTATTGTCCAAATTTTTCTTGTAGCAGCATGTAAACAAACATTACGTCACGTAGATACATTATTTTACCTTTAGCTAGCTGAATGGGAATAACCAACCGTTTTCAGTAAGTAACAAATAACGCTTCGTTCACAAACTTCGCAGATATCAATATACACAGTTCAAGCAAAACAAAACGGCTGCATTTCCGAAACCTGCTTACTCGACAACCCCCGACTCGTTCCAAAATAACAACCTGACGGAACCAGGAAAAACACACCTGTTCTTTTTCAGTTTCCCTTCGTCCCCGTTTAGTTCCCAAATGACAGTTCTCTCCTTCTGCCCCAAGTTCGAGGTCGCACTCAGGAATCACGCACGACTTTTCCAACAATAGCGAGATGCCTTCCCTAACTGTAACTGCGCCGGAAAAGAAAATCGTTTTGGCGGAAGTCCAACGAGGTTCCGTTGGGTAAATAGATGATAATGGTTTTTGAGGCACGCAAACTAGAACGACACGTTCGGTTGGGATAATTATTTAATGGTTAGCTCGGGTTTGTGGCGAGATTGATTTGGGGAAGAGATTATAGGTAAATGTTTGGGAATTTCTGAATGGTTAGACTTTGGAATGTGTCACATTTTGGATAATAGTATAGTTAACTCGAGAAGTAAATAAACTTTAAACTAGGGTAAATGTTTAGGCCCATTTTACACAGTCTAAACTATAATAAAGTTTTAGTTTGCATTCACTACTCACATATCCATCTGCACATTAATAACGCACGTTAAAAACGCCCGTGTAGAATAACACTTAAAGATACGTATTATACTAAACATAAACATGTATAGACCCGAGGAGAATTGGTTGTTTTTTAATTCAACTAAGCAAATTTATGTAACGTAAATGTACCTTATGTAATGTAAATGGATAAGAATTTAATATTGTAAATAGACTATATAGGTAATGGATTCAAATTACAGCTTAAACCTTCATTAGTAACACCAGTCAAAACTACAGGTACTTACATTGGCGGTGAAAAATGTCAGTACTGCTGTGTTAATTGAGAAAATAGAAAGTATTATTTTTTTTAAGTACGGTAAGGATAAATGGAATAGTTTATCTGATAATGTTATTTCTTCAAGAGTAAATATTTTTAAAAAGTAATTGGATCATCATTGGGGGTAATGGGGATGTGTTGGGCATTACAAAACTTGCCAGTCCAAGATCCAATAATGGGTCGGAACTATTTGTATTTGTAATTATCTATTTTTACCACCAGAGTGACAAAAGAAAAATTAGATTTAAAACATCCATATATTATATATTTTTTAAAAAATATTTTTTGAAATAAATATTTTTTTTTATGTCATTTGGACAGTTTTGTAATCAAGTAATTTTATCGAAGTAAATTTAACAAAAATACTAATAATAAAAGTAATTAAAAACAAATATTATAACGAGTATAATTTATTTTAAATTCCCAAAAGAAATTAGTGCAATTTTAATACTTAATCCACGGGCAGTTATTATTGTTTTAAATACATAATTGTTCGTTATTAGTTAGTTAAAATTATCATAAATCATTATCTAATTTACAATAGTTAGTTAGACTTTAAAACAAATTATTTTTTATTTGATAAGTAAATATAAAATTTTGTATATCCATATAATTTATAATTCAAAGCATTAAAACCTGTGATATGCTTTGCTTAAATTACGATATTTTTACGGGAAACATTTATTTTTCTATACCTACAGAAATGATAAAAAAAAGGGAAAATTAAACTGGTTTCGTAAAACTTTCCTTAACATTCGTTCATCCACTTGTTATTACAATACTTTTCCTAAGTTTGCAAGTTGGATTTTACCAAATTCGGTTGTCTGTAGAACCGTTTTCTCCTTCAGAGTCTACTTAATGAGGGTAAGCAAATTGAAAGTGTTTTAATGCATTTTTTCATATCCATGTTTTATTGAACATATGCGTTAAATACACGGGCTTGTAATATAATAATCTCGTCTGTGCTCTAAAGCAACGTGGTACGAATGGTTAGGCGATGGCCATTGTTTTGCTGTGTCGCATTTAACTGTATTGGAATAATAAAACTGTAAAATATCAATGCCCATTTTCCCATCACCCCTGCTTGTTTGTAATAGAACAACCCATGCATATAAACTTGTAACTTAGTGGTGGCAACACACTATTAATTCATGTTGACAAACTTCATGTGATCAGTCCTGTGTCGTCCCAGTGGGTCAATCTCGTAAGCGCCCACTTTAATGTTCCTAATTTTAAATATTATCTTTGCTTGAACCTAAAGTTTAAATATATTTCAATAATGTCATGTCTACCCTCTTGTATTCTTTTCTTTGCTAAAACACCCACAAAAACATTATTTTTACCCAACAACTTTGCTGAATTTTTTAACAAGTCGTTTTGTTTTAATAGTAACAAACGAGGTACTTATAATACAGCAAAAACCATGGTTGTTATGTGTAGTTAAACCGACAAACAATGACCATTATTTGACAATTTGTTTAATTTAATTTTCAATGTTGTTCTCAATTAATATTTTAATGACTTCGTATTTTGTAAGAACTCTAAAAACTAATTGGTATTTTCTAGTTATATTTTGTCTTGTAATCTATGTTTAACATTTAGATTTCAATAAATAAACCTCTAAAAGTACACCAAATGCAAATTCTCCATCAATACAAAAAATATCGCTTTTTCGAAAGGCCAACAAAAACGAAAGCAAACTACAATAAAAGTCTCCACGTTTGTAGTGCGCCGCTCACAATGCATAGTGTTCGTGAAGTATTTCTAACATTCCTGCTGAAAACATATCTAAAATAAACCCATTCAAGTTGTCATGGAACCCAATTTATGAATCAACATTCTCAAAGAATGCGTGTTTGGAAATGATGAAGCACTATGGCCGCCATTCTCTCCGACGTAAATTCGAAGTTGAATTTGAGAGCTCCTTTGTCATATAAAAGTTATTTTATTTTTTACACAGCTTTTCAAATATTTTTTGGAAGAAAATTCCCTACAGTTAAATAAAATATAGTTTTCCTATTTGGTAATAGTATATACTATTAACACAGATTTAAAATATTTCTTTTGTAATAAATTGAAAAGTTTAGAGAATCAAAGGAAATATGTATAATACAAAAAAAAACTACACGTTTGTTAAATATATGAAAATGTAATTTTTATAATTTATTTAATTATTTCAAACTAACAACATCTATTAGCAACACATTTAATCAAGTTTGATGAAACTTGTTTAACGTAAAACCTGCTGCATGTGGTTATCATTACAGAAACACTGCATTGCGTTTATACTGTGATTAATTTCGTCACTAAACTCCGTGCCAAACCCGATTGACAAAAAGTCTTGTTCAACTAGAAAAGAAGAGTGTAAAATTTCGAAATATATTGAAGCGTACGTCAGAAGGAATAACTTGTGTTGGGTTGCAACGTTTGATCATCGAGGCGGACTATTGCCGACTGCCCTTTCTTCCTTTGCGACGTTTAGTTTTGGTTTATTTAAGTCATTTTAATGTCCGATCGTCGGCGGGGAAGAAGAGGCGCAGTGAGGCGTGACGTTTGCTTGGCGTTCCGCTTGGGTGATCTTACGCGGAAGTAGATGTAATACTAGCGTGTTTTGTCGATGTGCGTATTAAAAAGTTACCAATTGCTCGGAGCTAGTTGTCTGTCGTCTTTTCGGATGAATATTTAATTTACTCCCGTTTGCCCACTGAACATTGGCGCCCGAACAGGGACTATTTCGATAGTACTTATTAGAATAGGGAACTGACGGTCGAGTAAGATATAATGGAAGCGCTTCTCTGCAAGAAAAGAATTGTTAAGGGCAAGGTTACGCGACTGGCCAACAACCTGCAAGCATATTCGGTAGAATCTAGCGTTACGGAAAAGACGGAAGCCATTGAAGTTTACGCCCCCAAAATTGAAGAGTTGTCCGGTGAGTTAAATGAGGTTTTTAACTTTATTTTAACTCTCACTGAAGAAGAAGACTTTGATGCAATTGAGAAAGAATTTCACGATGAATTAGATAGACTAGAGAAGATAGAATTTGTAATTGGCAAATTTAAAGCAATTGTATCACAAACTGTACAGTTAGCAACGACTCCTGTCCAAGCGTCGCAAATGTTTTCAAATGTTAAATTACCGCGAATAGAATTGCCTGCATTCTCTGGTGATTTAACCACATGGTTATCATTCAGAGACATGTTCGACGCAACTATTCATAAGAATTGCGAATTGTCTAATGTCCAAAAGCTGCAATACCTAAAGTCGGCTTTGACGGGAAATGCTGCTACTTTGCTCCAAGCTGTTCCAGTAACTGAAGTCAACTACACTAAAGCTTGGCAAATGCTGAATGACAGATATCAAAATGAACTGGATATTATCTACTGTCACTTGGATAGATTATTTAATCAAAATCAGATGAAACAAGAATCCGCGAAAAACTTGCGTCGGTTCTTGGATATGACGGTGGATAGCGTCGAGTCCTTACGTGCGTTAGAAGAGCATGTCGACAGTTGGGATACTGTTTTAGTGTACATACTGCGACAGAAATTGGATCCAGAGACACTTCGAAGTTGGGAATTGTCACAGACGAAAGGTACAAAGGTTGCTGTCAAGCGTTTACTACAAGTAGAAACCCGCTTCAGAAAATCATCGCAAACTTTGGAAAAGTACGCTAACTTTATGAGAGAGTATGGGAGTTTGGATCATATGGAACAAATCCAAGATGGAAGCTCGGAAGATTCAACATTAACAACTTGCTATTTGCCACACCATGCAGTGTTCAAACAACTAGCTTCAGAATCGAAGTTTCGAATAGTTTTTGACGCATCCGCTAAAACTTCTTCTGGAGTGTCACTGAATGACAGACTGTTAGTCGGACCTACAATCCAAGATTCAATTGTGACTATATTGCTGAGGTTTAGAATGCATAAAGTTGCCCTGACAGCAGATATCAACAAGATGTATCGTCAAATTAGAGTGCATCCTGGAGATATAGATTTCCAGAGAATAGTTTGGAGAGCTTCGTCAAAAGATCAGATTCAAACTTATAGGCTGTTAACGGTCACGTATGGAACGGCATCTGCACCTTATCTCGCTACGAGATGCTTACATCAACTTGCGGAAGATGAAGGAAGTCTTTTCCCACAAGCAGCTGAGATACTATCTAAGGACTTCTATGTAGATGATTTGATGTCTGGGTCAAATACTATCGAAGAAGCATTTCATTTACAGACAGAACTCATCGATCTTTTGAAGAAGGGAGGATTCGAACTTCGAAAGTGGTGTTCGAACGAAAGGTCGGTGTTGGAGAATGTGCCTCCTGAGTTAAGGCAATTCAAAGATACAATCACATTTGATAGTGACGAGTCTGTTAAGACTCTAGGTCTACAGTGGCATCCAGCATCAGATTCATTTTCGTTCAAAGTTGCGAATCCTGATGACCAGATCACTCCTACAAAGAGATTTGTTCTCTCTGACATCGCAAAGACATTCGATCCCTTGGGATTGATAGCGCCTGTGACAATCCGCAGTAAGATAATTCTACAAAAGCTGTGGAAGCTAAACATAGATTGGGACGAGCCCCTACCTCAAGATCTTGTTGATGAGTGGAAAAATCACCGTCGGGGTTTACCTCTACTACAAGATCTTAGAATTCCGAGGTGTGTCTTAGAACAAGAAGCTAAAGATAATCAAATACATGGATTCTGCGATGCCTCAGAGAGCGATTATGCTGCAGCCGTGTATCTACGTTCAGATGTGCTTTCTAACCAACCAACAGTACGACTGATGATCGCAAAAACTAGAGTAGCTCCGGTAAAAACAATCTCCATTCCGCGTCTAGAACTGTGTGGAGCGGTCTTGTTGGTTCAAACGTTAGACACAGTTTTAAAATCCTTGAGCTTTGCAGGTAAAGTACATTGCTGGACAGACTCCACCATAGTCTTAGCATGGTTAAAATCAGAGCCCTCAAGGTGGAAGACATTTGTAGCAAATCGTGTCAGTGCAATTCAGACCACTATTCCAAATGCAATGTGGCATCATGTATGCAGCGAATTGAATCCTGCTGATTGTGCTTCTCGAGGAATGTCCGCTCAAGATATTCAAGTGCACAATCTGTGGTGGACAGGACCGAACTTTCTCAAAGAAAATATTGAGCCACCAAAATCAACTCTAGAGCCAAACGAAGAGGCTTTGAAAGAGGAACGATCACATAAGCTTCTAGTGCACGAAATAGCGGTAACGAGCACTACCACAACTGACCCAGAGGGATCAATCTTGGAGACGTATTCCAGCTTACAGAAATTGAAAAGAATTACAGCCTACTGTTTACGATTTATCGAAAATTCACGTACTACAAAAGACAAAAGAAAATTTGGATTTTTGACGACTGAAGAATTAGAAAAGGCATTAGGTGTATGGATAAAGAAAGCCCAAAAAGATATCTTCTCGGAAGAGATTAACGATTTAAAAAAGGGTAGGACTCTTAAATGTCACAGCAAAATTCTATGCTTAAGCCCATTTCTAGATAACCAAGATCTTATCAGGGCGGGCGGACGTTTGAGACATGCCAAACTTTCAAACGACAGAAAACATCCAATATTGCTCCCACAAAAACATCGCTTAACAGAATTATTACTATGGCAGATTCATATTGATCACCTTCATGCCGGGATACAACTGATGCAAGCCGTAGTTCAAACACGGTTTTGGATAATTTCTGCGAGAGATACAATTCGTCGAGTAGTGAAGAAATGTGTTGTTCGCTGTCGCCAACAAGCCCAGCTTTTACAACAAACAATGGGAGATTATCCATCGGCTCGAGTAAATCCCAGTCGCCCTTTTTCGAAATGCGGTGTCGACTACTGCGGCCCATTCCAGTTGAGAGCGTCATCTGGCAGAGGAAGGATTACCTTCAAGGGATATGTGGCACTTTTCGTCTGTTTCGTTACAAGAGCAATTCATCTGGAACTGGTGAGTGACCTCAGTACAGACGCCTTTATTGCGGCACTCAGAAGGTTCGTATCTAGAAGAGGAAAGATCAGTGATATCTACAGTGACAAAGGAACTAACTTTGTTGGTGCAGCGAAGAAACTAACCAATCTGTTTGGCATGCATAAGTTAACGTCTCATCTTTCCGATCAAGGTATTCAATGGCATTTCAATCCACCTAGCGCACCCCATATGGGAGGGCTGTGGGAGGCCGGTGTGAAATCAGTTAAACACCACCTCCTCCGAATAGTTGGAGATGTCATTTTATCTTTCGAGGAGATGTATACAATTCTGACACAAATTGAAGCTTGCTCCAGACCTCTTACGGCTATGTCCAGCGATCCAAATGATCTTCGAGTATTGACACCAGGTCATTTCCTGATCGGAGACAGTCTGACAGCCGTACCGGAAAGGGATCTCTTGAATATTCCAACAAATCACCTCAATAGATGGCAATTACTTCAGAAAATCACTCAACATTTCTGGAGAAGGTGGACCGCGGAATATCTCACACGACTACAGAACCGACCAAAATGGTTGCAGCCTAAGAAAAATCTTCAAGAGGGTGATTTGGTCCTCATAAAGGAAGATAATTTGCCTCCACTTAAATGGCGTTTGGGAAGAGTAACGAGCACCTATCCTGGAAAGGACAAACTGGTTCGCGTAGTGCAGTTGAAGACAAGTGAAGGAAGTCTGATGAGACACTGATGAACAATCTTAATTTTTATTTGTATTGTAATTTCCATCCATTTTGAAGTAAGGTACTTCAAGGTGGGCGGTATGTTAGGTTGTAACGTTTGATCATCGAGGCGGACTATTGCCGACTGCCTTTTCTTCCTTTGCGACGTTTAGTTTTGGTTTATTTAAGTCATTTTAATGTCCGATCGTCGGCGGGGAAGAAGAGGCGCAGTGAGGCGTGACGTTTGCTTGGCGTTCCGCTTGGGTGATCTTACGCGGAAGTAGATGTAATACTAGCGTGTTTTGTCGATGTGCGTATTAAAAAGTTACCAATTGCTCGGATGTCTGTCGTCTTTTCTGTCGTCTTTTCGGATGAATATTTAATTTACTCCCGTTTGCCCACTGAACAACTTGTTTATCTGGATTTTATTTCAATGTTGTTGTTGAAGACCAATTCCTACTTTTATTTGTTTAATTTGCTGAAATAACTTTTCACATAAAACTCTTCTGGAAATATTCCAGCAGATCCAATTCCAATTTTCTATCCGTATTTACTTAACCGCTTACCTTTGGCATATAATTCAGAAAAATGCATCAAAAATGGGTTGAAAAATCCTGTTTAATTTTTTTCCAGACCTGACTAGACATACCGAAATGCTAATAATCACTATCAAACTTTCTATGTTTTCCCCCCTGTGTAGAAAATACTAGAAAAACCTAGCTACTCTTATTCTCGCATAACATAAATGTATTTATACCAATGCGAGAACCTTTTAGTGACATGTACTGGATCCACCTCAATCTACTCTCATCAAACTCTCATCAACAGTGTTATCGCGCTCAGGGATGTACAGTGAAGAAAACGTTTCACTGAAAAATCGAAGAATCGTCCAAATGTTATTACGCGTTACACACTAGGGTGTGTTATCAGATCAACTTCATCATTGTTCCCAAAATGCAGATATATTTTTTATGATTTGAAACCTGTCATAGTTTATAACGTTGCGGAAGAATGGTGTTTTCAGGCATATCTTCGAACTTAATTCGGGGGTTGCATAAACGAACTCAATTCGAGCTTCACGGAATAAAAACGCTCATTTTTCTTTTGCCCTAACTGACTAAGAGCATTGCACGTTTGAGTTATCCGAAATGCAGATGATAATTGAGTATTAATAACTCACTGTCTAATTAACCAATATATCTAAAAATCTAAAAAAACATGGAAAAGTATCTTCTTCATAACTATTTTAAGTTTGTCAGGTATTATTAAGATCGCTTGAACTGAAGGTGAAATTAGCAATATTAAATGACACTGCTCATTTTTTAGAAAGTACGGTTACTTAAATGTGAGCACGTCATCTCTTATTTACAATGCAATTGGACTCAAAGAGAATGACTCAAAGAGTAAGTTTATGTACTCATTTATAAGTACCTTTTTTTACAATGTATATAAAAAAATTGGAATTCTGATATTTTTCGTTATTTATATTTTTAAGCCCTATATTTATTCCAGGTACATTCTAGCTCAAAATTTCGCGCAATACACACACATTCCATTTCAAAGTTAAACTTCAAATAAAAAATACTTTCCGCCTCAGGAGTTTCAATTTCGTATCAATTTAATTTCGAGGAAGAAGAAGAACACCCCCGACAGCAGACAACGGTGTTTGGACGAGGTCAACCACCTCTTTTAAAATTGCAACTTGCAAAAAAAAAATCCATCAGCATTCTTTCCGAAACAACAGGCAGAAGAAAAGACTCAAGCCCTTGCTGTCAATAAAGAGGACCCCGGTATCGACGCTTCCTTCGGGCCAAAAATGCTTCCTATCTTTTATAAATCAAATACGTGCGGGTTCTATCCTGAAGGTCTTGAGAAAATGTGAGGAGTTACTTTATTTGAAAAAGAAGTGAGAGACGTGTATTGCTGAAATAGGAATGGAGTCGACGTTCGTAGGAGTTGGGTATCACATTGTTTAAATTGGTAATAATTTGATCTAGTCTTCCATGTCCCTATAATATACTTAAGATGTCTTCCATGTCCCTATAATATACTTATACATGGATATAATATACTTAAGCTAATGTTAAAGCATAGTTTTAAAAAGGAAAATAATTATTAATGGAATACAATTAATTTTTTTAACGGAATATATCGGTTCAATTTGCTAATTGTGGTTAATGTTTTAACCCTTTGCACTCCAAGAACACTTTTCATTTTGCTTTCTTTTTACGAAACAGTTATTTCTCTTTATGTTCTTTTCCCCATAATTTTGTTTTGCTCATTAGAGGAAAACAAAAGCATAATCTATTTTGGATCTGCAAGACAACAAGTTGAAAAATATCATGTTTTTTTTAAACGCAAGATCATGTTGTTCTTGTTTATTTTAACGAACAGGGAACCAAAGAACTGGTCTTTCTGTTGGCGCCTGAGAGGCGACAGCGGAGTGCAAAGGGTTAAACTGTTATTTCTAAAACTTTAATAATCTTTGCTTTAATCTAAAATAACTAGAGTGCAATATCAAACAACTTTTCGTTATTTTTAGTCAACGTTGACCATTAACCCTTTGGGCTCGAGTTGTGACTCTCAATCACTAAAATAACGAACTGTTATTTTGTTTCATGTTCTTCACATTAAACTTCACATCACTTTTATTTCGTTTATTTAAAATGATGAAATCACTTAGGTATCAACATATTTTATAAACCCTTTGCACTAGAGTGTCGCCTTTATACATCAAAATAACGACATGTTATTTGGTTTATCTCTGTTCTTTAAAATCTAATATGACAACATACTGTTGAGTTTAAAAAGTCATTTTCTCATAGACTTCAATAGATTTTTTTTTGTTATTTAGAAGCAATAAGTATGTTAGAGATGTAAAACGTTTTCAGATCGAAATTTCTCACAACCCCTGTTTTGTTTTAAACAGTTTGACAAATATCATAAATCATTAAGTAACCATTATTATTGGTATAATGTGATTAATATTAAGCTTTGCACATAACTGTTTTTATTTTTATAATTATTCCCCCTAAACGTAAAAAGTACATTTTAAAGTTTAATTCTTCTTTAAAAAGAACAGGAACTAGATGTAACTGTTCATAAAAAGAACTGAATTCATAAAAAGAACTGTTTATAAAAAGAACAATTGTTCATTTAGTACAAAGAATTAAGAAGAGTTGAGTAATAACTTATTTTTATGGTTACGACGTTAGTTTAAGTAGTAAATTTCCTAAGGATTGAAGAAAAAACCGGTAGTTGTTATAGAAAGGAAATAACTTACACTTTTAAACGCTGGGCCATTTTTTCTATGAATTCTCAGACATGATTTTCAAATGCTTCTAAGTACACCAAACCATAGAAAATTGGATCCAATTCTAGCATTTGTCGAGAAATTCAATAAAATATGGAATTCAAACTATAGTACTCTTTTTCATCGATAAGAATAATAGTTTTCTTATGAATAGAATATGTACATAAAAATAAAAAGGTCAATGTTTATTATTAGACGTCCGCTATAATGAATAACAAATTACCGTAGAAACAAACTGGTTGCAAAATACCCAATGGGTTTTAATTTCCAGTTAATTACAAAATCATTTTAATTTTTTTAATTCGCGCAACAGTAAAAAAGATAATATATACTTTTTAAATTATCCTATTTTTAATTTCTATACTAAAGATAAAAAACGGTGAGACATAGGATAAAAAAAGTTATTTCAACTTAAGTTTTAAAAAAAAATCAAAAAAAAATTGTAATTAAATATTATTTTTCGAAGCGGAAGCAAGCATTATTATTCTTAAAAATAGTGTCCTTATTGATCTTATGTATCAAATATTTTTTTCTTTTTCTGATAACGTCCCCCCCCCCCCTTTCCTTTCTGTTTGTTAAAAAACAAATTTAATTTTTGTTTTCCTATATTTTTAATACTTTAAGAACTCTGAAAATATTTGTATACTATTTGGAAAAATGTGTCGAAAATATTTAAAAATATTTTTCTTACTATGTAAGAAAATATTTTTTTGTAATTTTTTTACTATTCAATATGAATTTTATATTGTTTTATTTAAAAATGAGGATTTTTTATTAGTTAGTATCGTTTATTTAAAATAGATAATAAATATATTACAAAATTTTTAGACCTGATATTTTTTGTTTTAAGCTTCAGGGCAGATACCTCTTGTTTTAGTTAATTAAAAATGTGTATAATAAAATATTTAAAAAAAAACAGAAATCCAACATTAAGAAGGAAAAAAGCCCTGAAAACTAAAAAAATAACTTTTAGGAACAAGTAGAAACAATTTAAATACGTAATAATTTTATTTTTATTACAATTTTTTTAAACAGGCGCCAAATTGTATGTTTTTTTTTTATAAATTAGCACCAACTTCGTAAAGTTGTAATAAATTTAAAATTAACATAAATTATTTAAATTTTTTCAACTTGTTCCTAAAATTAAAAAAAAATACTTTTTAGCGCTTTTTTTTTATTAAAGATAGTTTTTTCTGATTTTAAAATGATTATTTAATTTTCCATTTTTAGTTTTTAATTTAACACGGAGTTTTGCTTTCTACTATTAATCAACAGGAAACTCAAGTTGTTGCTCACTTTTTTCCAAGTCCTCGTACATTGTATTTTTAGATAATTCGGTGTATTAAATGGTTGGTAATAGAAATTATACAAAAGTTAAATAATCCCTTTCCAACAATGAAAAAGTTTTAAAATCGGAAAAAATAATAAAAATAAGCCTGGTTAATTGCCATTTCCGGATAAATAAAAGCCGGATAAACAACTTTTTCGAAATGTTTGCCTGAGTGGAGTTTTCTTTATCCAAACAAAAAAAGAGAGAATTTTCGTAATAGTACATTATTTTTTTTCAAACGTCCGGTTAATTAAAAATTCCAGATAGTTAAATGCTGTATAACCGGATATTTTTTACAAAAAGTGCCAATTTAACATCTCCTATCCAAGAACAACAACAAATATCCATATATCTGAAGTAAAAAAGAAATCATGCACAAACATAAATTTAAAAAAAAATTGATATTTTTTTCCTATTTGCACTTTCTCGTATTGTTTGGTGCTTTAAGATTTGTTAAAAATAGAAAACGTGATCGAAACAGCCGGAAATGAGGTTCAATTTTTTAGAACTCTTCAACAACTCTCTTTGTATATACGATGTTCCAAAAGACTTTTTAATTTCATAAAAACACCATTTCCTATTGATAATAAGTGAGCTTTAAGAAAAAGAAAAAACATGTTTCGAAAAGAAAACTAGTTTAATTTTTGAATATATTCTTAAATGTACACTTAACATGTAGTATAGTTCAGATATAGTTAAATAAAATAATCATCGATAAGAATGGTTTTCTTATGAAAAGAATACGTACATAAAAATTAAAAAAAAGTTACTATTTATTATTAGACGTCCGCTGCAATGAATAACAAATTACCATAAAAACAGACTGGTTGCAAAATACCCTATGATTTTTAATTTCCAATTAATTACAAAATCTCTCTATTTTAAAAAAAAGTAAGCCCTAGGGGGAAAAAGTAAGTACTAGGGGGAATTTTCCGTTCTTTCAATGTTATTCAGATCGTATCTCAAAATGTAAAAGTCCTAAAATTACGAAATTAAGTGAATTTGTTAAGAAATATTTGATAAATAAGAAGAATATATTTTTGTTTCAATACTGTTATTAGTTTATAAGTTATTTAATATTAAAGTCGTCGTTGATAAAATTTCGCTTACAACTAATTTTGTCCGTCGAGTTTCTGAAACACTATTAAGAGGAGAGATCCAATTTTTTTAGGGAGTGTAGAAATAAGTTTGAACTGGAAATCCAAGTAAGCATTTTTTTAAATTCGAATTTATAAATTTTTGAAACATTTAAACACGCTCCACTTTTTGAAGTTTTTTCACCCTCATTTTTGAAACGTGATTTCTAAATTGCTATAAGTCATTTTAAATTACATATTCTCTTATTCAAAAAAATATATTAATGTTCGTTAAAACTTCTTCTTTCTGATGTTATAAAGATTATATTTCTATCTTTACAATTAAACTAGATATGGTCAATTAAGATAGGTATAAAAAATAGCGAAGATGGATAAAAATGTCGGATATTTCGAGAAAATTTTAATTTGCGACTTTTTGTCTCATTGTTCCGTTGCATCTCAAAAAGTAAATGTCCTAAAATTATGAAATTATGCCAGTTTATTAAGAAATGTTTGGGTAATAAGATGAATATTTTCTTTTTTCAATACGATCAGTATATTAGACGTTATTTTATGTTAAAATCATGATATTAGAAAATTTTGAAAACAATTCATACATTTTTGGATACTTGTCTTCCAATTTTCAACAAAAAAATAAATAAAAAATTAGGGATATAGATTAAACTATTGGCTACAAATGATCCAGAGCGTTTGTGAAATTTCGATTTAGTTTTGTAATTATAAATTTTTAAATAATTGACGAAATGTCTGAAATAATCGTCAATTATACGGGTAAAATTTTAAGTGATAAATTAAAACTGCTCTAAATAGTTCAAAAGTATACTTTTTTCCCGTTAAAAAAATATAGTTATGTTCGTAAAATCTTTCTTTCTTGAATGGTATCAATACTGAAATTCTATCTTAAAAAATAAATTAGATGTAACTATTTATGTGAAGTACTATAAATATCATTAAAAGATACTCCGGAAGGAAATGCCAACATTGGCAAAATGCCAACGTGTATTTGGCTGCCAACGGCGAATTATTATTAGCGCCAATTCTCAATTATCTTACTTTATATAAATATAAGTTGGCGATTAAGCCTATTTATTCTTGGCGCGTTTATGCTGTTGTTTGTTTACACATGTTTCGCTTTTCAATGAGCACAATTGCGTTGAAGCAGTTCTACAGTTGAGTTTTTCCAGTTATGGGGGGGGGGGGGATTGGGGGAAGCATGCCCCCCCCCCCCTCTGTAAACTTGAAACCTTAAAAGTTGGGAATTTCGAGTTTTAAAAATCTCTGAGTTGGGAAAATTTATGCCTCAGGCAAATTAATATTATTAGCAAAGGAAAGCGACGGACTACTAGAAATTGCCCAACTTTTATTAAGATGAAACTTAAATTAGACCTCAAAACGGACCACTGCATTGGAACATGCGTGCGACAAATCAATACTTTCGAAAGAACTGTTTAATATTACCTATAAAAAAGCTGAAAATGTCTTATAAGTTGGAACTGGGAATTTTTTTACACTGTTGTGTTGTGCAATTTCGAATAGGTAGGTGTGGTCTGGTTAAATAACGTCACACTAGAGCTGCACATTGAACTACTGGCGTTGGTTCGAGCAAAGTGCCTTTGATTTGTTAATGGTACGTATTTACTTACTACATCAAGGACGCTTTGGTTCGAGGCCTTTCTCAAAGAAAAGACCCGGGAACGATGCCTCATATTGTTAACAGTGGTCAGATAACGAGGATAACACTTCAGCTGGTACCCGATGTCCTTAGGTTGGGAATTTTGAATCGTTCAAGTTCGGAATTTCGGATCGTTAAGATGGGAAATTTCTTGTCTCAACATACTAAAAATAAATTTGTGTGACGGCACTGCCAGTAATAATTTATATAACTAAAAAAAGTATTGTTGTTAGGACACATTGTCATTGCCTACAGTGTATGAAGCCGGTATTGGTTTGCGAAGCAAACTAAAGAGGATTGCGTAGCAATCCTCCGGGGGTTGGTGGAGCGTTAGCGGAGCAGGGGGCGGAGCCCCCTAGTTCCTTAAAAAAACATTTTAATTAGCGCAACACTAAAAAAAAGATAATATATCATTTTTAAATTATACTATTTTTTATTTCTATACTAAAGATAAAACACGTTGAGTCATAGGATAAAAACCCGTTGTCGCTCATGAACGTAATATAGTGCACGATAAATCTGATCGGGGTCCAAAGTCCCGATGTCTATTGAAGGCGTTGGGTGCCAGTTCAGATGTTTCCTCGGCATCTGACCATGGTTCTAAAATAACGAGGTGCAGGTATGAATGAATGTGTGTGTGAATGTGTATGTGTTCCTGGGTCTTTCCTTCGAGATAGACCCCCGAACCGTCGCCAATAGCCCACTGTGCAGCTCTAGTGCGACGTTAATTAAAAAAAAAAAAAAAACCATGAACGTAATATCCCTCCAGATATCTTCATTTTTTCCATCAATGCATTCACTTTTTAAACTCATAAAAAATACTCCAATTAAAATATTAAATATAATTTTTTAAGTATTACTTAAAACTATCTTCTTAAAAATGAATCAAAATGTCGTTAAAAATATCAAAGTGCACGCTTACGTAAAATAAACTAAGACTTCCAAAATGTGAACACAACTTCACAAATGCTGAAATAGCGGGAGCGTCAGTGGGGTTAATTGTTATTGTTTTTGAAGCAAAATCAACGTTACTTACTAATGTTAACACATATGCACAGAAACTGTCAAATAAATCGCTTATTTGTAGAGTAAGTGGTATCTAAAATAAATACATTTTACACATTTTCCCTAATATCTCTCTAAGGAACCCAATGATAGACGGTACTACTTCAAATTCCCAAAACAATGTAACTAGAAATGCTAATTAGATTATAAAAAATTACATTGATTCTTAAACTGAAATATGATTCACAAAATATGAATCATCAGCACTGAAGTGAAAAGTTTGCTACTTAAGTTCTTTTTTTGAAATAGTTACGTCCCGTTCTTTTTAAAGAGGCATTCTTTATCGTGTTCCTTTTACATTTACGGTGGATAATTATATAAACAAAAAGTTATGCGTAAAGGTGAATATAAATCTCAGTACACCAAACACAAATTTAATGGTTTATGAGATTTGTCAAATGTTTAACCCTTTGCACTCCGATGTCGCCTCTCAGGCGCCAACATAACGACCAGTTCTTTTGATCAGTTCTTTTACCAGTTCTGCTGAACGACAGCATTGTTTTGTGTTTAGAACATCAATATTTTCTTCAATTTGTTCTCTTGCAAATACAAAACAGATTAGTATTTTTTCCCCTTTTTGATTATAAAAAATATCTGTGGAAATAAACGTAAAGAGGAATAACTGTTCCATAGAAAGAACACAAATCGCAAAGTGTTCTTGGAGTGCAAAGGGTTAAAAAAACAAAAGAAAAAAAACAGGCTGTGAGAAATTTCAATCTGAGGAAAGTTTTAAATTACCAAGATGCTTGGTGTTTCTATGACAACAATGGCATCAATTATTTTCTATTGAAATTTGTGAGAGAATAAATTTTTAAACTCCAAAATTTGTTATTCTCTTTCATTTTGAAGAACAGGGGGAAATAATAACACGTCGTTATTTTGGTGACTTATAGACGCCAATTGAGTGCACATGGTTATTAATTTTTGTTGTCAAAGGGCGGCACACAATCAACCTATTTACAGAAGGTTGATTGTGTGCCGCCCTTTCCACCCACAGATGTCACTCCAACTTTTATTTGAACCAATTCCTTTCAAACCTTGGAGTCTTCCCATCACATCAATCCAGAATATTTCAAGGAGACCAGAAATGCCCCTTTGACGACGAAGAGGGAACTATCCAACAATATATGTACGAATGCGGATAATTCGAACATCTTAGATTCCTTTTTTTACGCATCAACTTTCCTGTGCTGCCACTTGGGAAACTCCTTCTAAATAAGGCACACGGCCCTTTTTTCCAATCAATTGTACACAAGCCATCATAGAAAAAAAAATTGTAAATCTTCAAATATCGGACACTAACTGCTACGAACTGTTGTTTGTACAACAGATGTGCCAGCACTGACGGTTTATGGTACCTCAGACACCAGTCACCTCTTTACGCACCTAGTGTTGAACACACATACACACTGTGAACATTGGTGTATCGTCAATATTGGACTAATACTTATGAACTCTCAGACAGAATACCAATACGTGAACATTGATCTAAATAATGTACAGTCTCGTGCTCACGCTGACAAGTTTGAGTACATTTAAAGTTTAATTTCTTTCAGTTTTTTTCTTATGGACATTTACAGATGGTTGGGGAAACCACCCTACGTAGTGTTCTTGATATAATGCACAAATATTTCATGTTGTAATTCATTGAGGGAGTAGCTCAAAATCACACTATTTGTTAGAAGTATAGTGATCATCATGTATAATATTTCTAATCTATGTCATTGCAACTAAGGGAGAGGGGAGAGATCATGTTAAATATATATATATATATATATATAATGCCATACTTTTCATTGGAGTTAGATAAAGAACAAGTTAATGAAACAAAAACAACTTTTACGTTCTAGAGTATACAGTAAAATTCACAGTTATTTTTCAATTTGAAGAACAGGGAACGAAAGAACGTATCGTTATTTTGATGACCGAGAGTTGCCACTCGAGTCCAAAGGGTTAAATTGAAGCTAGTTTAACTATTAATCACAAAATATTGCGTAACATCCATAAATATAAAAAATTAGTTTATTACTTAATTCCAAAAATTATATAAACTTTTATAAAGCTATCAACACCCCATCAGCACAAAATAAACACTGACATTTACGGTTGAACTCGAGCGCGTTGCATCCGGAAAGCATTGCATCGTATTTATAATCGACCCTCCTCCATTTTTATATGTGTCGACGACTCATAAATATATTCATTAAATTTGTGTCACATCTGCCCCCCGTATCTATTGGGAATGATGATGAATTATTCCACCGGTATGCCGGTATTCGACCTGACACGATCTCCTTTTACTTCCTGATTTATACACGAAAAATAGTAACGTTTCAATGTTGCAATGGCTACCTGTAAATACCGTTATTGTATACGCATGGATGGTTTACAAAATTTTCAAATTTATCAAATATAGAACGATGGAAGCATCCAATGGTTTATTCTATTTATGAACTTATTTGAATGTAGTTTATTTGGATGTTATATTAAATGATTTCATATGAATTCGCATGAATTGTAAATTAAAATATTTTTGCTTAGGTGTAAAAAGGGTTAAAATAATTTAAATTTTAAATTCCCTGGAATAAATTCTGGATATTATTGAACCAGACGATGAAGTATTTTATTAAGTAATAAGTAACTGTAGCAAGTTGGTTTGGTTATTCAACGTCGCACTAGAGCTGCACAGTGGGCTATCGGCGACGGTTCGGGGCCTATCTCGAAGGAAAGGCCCGTGAACGATGCCTCGTATTTTTTGAACCATGGTCAGATGACGAGGAGAACACATGAGCTGGCACACAACGCCTCTAATAGACGTCGGGACTTTGGACCCCGATCAGATGTATCGTGCACCAGTCCCATATACACGCCGTTAATTTTTTTGTGGATGTTCTGGACGACATTCTAGTATTTTGGTAGCGAAGTTGGCAACCCTCTGATCGCAATATCACTACTTTTTACTATTCTTTAGTCTAGTCCATCGCAAGGTTTTGAACCGGGGACCCTTGGATTCCCAGCTGACGCCTTAATCCACTCGGCCACGGAGGCCTCAAACTGTAGCAAGTAACAGACGTTATATTTTCATGCATATACAGTTTATATTTCTTATTCAATACAATTTCAGAATGATGTGTCCATACTTCTACATCTCACTTTTCCATCCCCTCCTCTATCAAGAGTCGTAATCCAGAAAGCGTTTTACTCGTATTTGATGATGCCACCTACTCAACATGTTTATACTTTTCCTATAAAAATACTACATTGATTGAGTAGCCGAGATGCAAAACAAGATGTATGGAATTTTAACTACTATTTTGATAATATCACGAAAAACAGCCGAAATAACGACTTATTATTTCTGTTTTCCTCAACAATCAATAGAGCAACACATTCTTGAATTTTAAAAGTTATTATCTCACCAATTTTAATCGAAATTATTTTTGTCATTTAGAAGTATCATGTATATTGGCGATCTAAAACTTTCTCCAATTGTAATCCCTCACAACCCCTCAGTTTTTACTTAAACGTTTGACAAATGTCATAAAACCACTAAATATATATTTGATATACTGATATTAATATTCAGTTTCACGCGAAGTTTTTTTTATTTTTAGAATAATATACCCTAAACGCAAAAGAACACGCTAAAGAATACATCTTTAAAAAGAACAGGAATTGGATGTAACTGCTGGATAAAAAGAACGTAAATATCATACATGTTCCTCTAGTGCAGAGGGTTAAATCCTAACATCCGAACTCTGATCCAAAAGCATTAGAAATCATATTATCGTGGAGGTTTCTGAATCAAATTTCGAAGAAAATGAAATCTTAAAATTAAACTTTTGATTTACAAAACTTATTCATATAAACATAAAACATTAATTTTAATAATCTTATTGGAACTATCATTTATTTTGCATTGCATCGGTGAGTTCTTTAATTTTGAAAATCGTAAATTTATCAAAATATAGCTAATGAAATATTTTGCTAATGAAATAATTATCTAAAATAAAAAGACCGAGTTAAGTCCCCATCAAGTCAAATAAGTTGATTAATTTATACTTCGAACAATCATTTCGTTGAACAAAACAATTGGGTGTGACTACGTTGAGGGACGGTCAGAAAGGCTTTACATGAAATGTCATTTCAGTAGAATATATGAATAGGAATCGGTTGCCAATAAAAACCTCGCCCTATTAACGCCTTACGTGAATTGCTTTATTTCAAGGTTTTACTCGCATAGGAGAATAATTGCGTAAGGAATGAGGCCGAATGTATGTTTATCGCTCTGTTTATTACGGAGTTGTACTGTTGGAATAAATTTCTCTAATGAGTTTTTCTAATGAATAAATTTCCCTAGCATGGTGTTTTTACTTTGATAGGACTGAATTGGTCAACAGGGCTAATGAAATACTTTACTAATTAAGTAATTAACCCAAATAAAAAAAGCCGAAATAAAGAAAAGGCTTCATCAAATCAAATAAGTTGGGAATATAGCTGACATTAAAGAAGTTCTTAAAAAAATCTATAAGATAAACCCCATCTTTCGTTTCAAAGTTTCTCAACGAAAGGCCCGTTCTAGAGTGATAAAATAAATACACAATTTCGAGCAAATATAACGTACGGTGTTCTTAACACTCGTTTCACTTCAGCAAGTGCATAAATAAAGCAGGCGATAAATAAAGGAGTTGTTCCAGCGAGTATAGAACAGGGCGCGTACGTGAAGCCGGAGATGACTCTCTGACATTCAGAAAGAGCTAGCCAATGAGCGGGGAGAGATCGAGTCACGTGGCAGCCGAGTTCTCTTTGTAGTTTCAGACGACTTTGAGTGATTGAAATGTATTGGTTTTTATGTTTGAAAAAGTTTCTTTTGTTTGTAAAAAAGAAATGTTTATAATGTGAATGACAATATGAATTGTGCATCTTCCCCGATTAAAACGTAGACTGCAGTTCGTTTGTTTGAAAAATAATAATGAATATTTGTGTCATTTGTAAATGAATTAAACAAATATAGATTCTAAATTTATCATTTCTAGTTGTTGCCACTAAATCAATCTATGTTTAAGAAAACCAACAGAGATTGATGTAACACTGTAAACAAGCTATTATATCAAGAATTTTCGTGCATATTATAATATTCTTCGATTTTGTAAAAAAAAAAAAAATCTTCTAAAATGGAAGTATAATGCAAATGTGAGATTTTGGTTTGAAATAAAACAAATGTCACTAGTCACTATTATAAGATGCATTTAAATGGAACTATCAGGTGGAACTTCCATAGTGTAGTGGCTAGTGATTCGTTTAAACTTACGAAGTTTAAAGTTTTTTACAACTTAAAATTATTGTCGGATTTTCTTTAATTAATTAATTAAATATTTCAATGATGTGGCGTAGTTATGGTAAGTTGGAAGTTGATAAAAATCTAAAAAAAGGTTACAAATTAGTCAAAAATTTGACAACACAACCACATACAAAATAAATTTTTATAAAAATATGAAACATTTCTTGGAAGTTTTTATCCTAGAAGTAATATGGAAACTAAACGGTAGCCATCCCCTTTTTAAATTAGATGTATTATGGAAGTGCTATGAGGCTAACATTGTGCTTCATTGAAGTGCTATGAATCCAATATAATTATCTCGGAAATGAATAACGTTATTATAATTAAGTATATGTTGGGTGGCGCCACACTATAGCTATACAATAGGCTATTGGAGACGATTCGAGATGTATTCCTAAGGAAATACAATAACAAAAATAATGCCTCGTAATTTTGAACCATGAAGACAAGTATAATACCTGAATTTTCACCCACGTACCTTAAATTAGCGTGATAACTTTGACTATTCCTGGTTTAATGTGCACCTGTTCCCTATGTATCTCTGTTGCGTATATTTTTGTTGTACATTGAGGAACGCAACTGGAAACTCCCGATCACAAGTTCGATTCCCTTTCAGAGACGATATGGAGTTCGAAATTGAACATTAGCAAAACTTAGTAATTTAATTTAAGATTTTCAAATGTTGTTTTAAAAAAATAATTCTTATTATTTTGTTTTCAATTGATCAGTGGTGTATCTTTAAATATTCTATAGATACAGAAAATCAATTTACGTAAATAATTATTTTATCATTTTACGTAATACAGCACAAGAATATTTTTATATCCACTATTTGAATTCTTCACCTGTAAAAAGATCATCGTATTTAAAAAAAAACCTATATATTCACAACCTTACAACCTAGTGTACCATTATACACATAAGGATAGACAAAGGATGTTTTGATATTTTAGTAAGTTAGTGAGAAGCGCCGATAAGGAGCTTTCGTCATTTCACTTTCGATTATAACTTTTGTTTTGCTACTGCACCCTTTTTGACAGAACAACGTACGATACTCTACATATTGATAGGATGAATTTCGTATTTCCAAACAACTCATTTTGAACAATTTTAATTGATTTTCTTTTACCCTGTTCAACGACACCGAAAGCCTCCTGTTGTGCGGTGCCATCTCAACGTAAACAGACAATATGCAACAAACTAACTATTTTGTAGAGCAATGAAGGATGCTTCTAGAAACACATTTCTTATCAACCAAATCAATGTATTCTACAATAATTTTTAATGTTGGGCCATCAAGCTCTGAGTTGTTTTGATTGACTTCTAAAGTTGTGAAACACTGTATTAAACGGTTGAACAATATTAAAACTAAATTTACCTATATATGCATCTTTTTAAAATTATTTATTTCTGCATTTTTTTTCATGTTATAACTTTTAAACTAACACTTAATACAATTACTAAAAATAACTTTAAAATAATAATTTTATAAAAAAAACTTGTTGGTAAAAGAAGAGAGAATTCAATATTAAATCAGATTAAATCAGAAAACGCTTTAGAGATTAGAGTCAAATAATCAGTTTTATATTACATTTTGCACGATTGGGGCAAAGAGTTATTAATATGGAGTAAAAATCATTTTCAACGCTTCTTTGCGATTGAGTTCTCTTTAACCTTCCGCCAATTTTTCTAGCAATACACATATACTTTAAATTAACAAAAATATTCGACGTTGAAATATTTTTCAAATATACAGCGTTTGTGTGTTTCTGGTAAACAATAATATCTTAAAATAATATAAGTTAATAAATATATGTAATATACATGCCAATGAAATATAAAGTAAACTATTTTGCAGATGAAACAAAACTTTTAAATGTTGTCCTTTTTCTATCTGCTCAGAGGCATACCAAGGATAACAGAGAGTTAAATGATATTATCTATAATAATAAAAGAAAGTGCATATCTGTCGATAGCAAATCCCCTATTTCGTTTACGCATAAAAAGCTGAAAAATATATAAGTAATATTCATCCAGCCTCGAATTTATAAAATTCCATTTAGTTTAAAAAATAATTTGACGAATTAAGAAATATTTCATAAGGAAACATCTTACAAAAATATTTTCAAATGCCTTTGTAGCTTAGTCGACAGAGCACAGGACTTCGAAACAATAAGTCGCGGGTTCGAGTACTGGCGGGGACAACTCATTTTTTAAAAATATATATATGCCTTAACGGGTCCCTCATCAACGCGGGGTAAAACAGCTGGTACAACATATTTCTTAACAACACCTTTTTGTTCATTTCAAGAACATGGTTTCGATATGTATCGATTCCACCTACATTACAGAGGCCTGCCCTTGTGGGGATCCATCGGTGACCTTGGCCGAGTGCTGAGCGGATGCCAAATGTCACCCAAGCGGATCGATCCGACGACATTTTCACTTCTTTTGCTGCCTCGCTCATCAGACGATACGCGGGGCGATGCCGAAAATAGAACATATTCAAGGTGCACGATGTTCACCGTAGATCGTCTGGGGTGCGCGTTTGGGACGGCCCCCTCCCCCCCCCCCCCCTCGGTTAGGGACTGTCCGGGAAAGTTTAGGGGATTGTCAACGTGTCTGGTGTTGTGTTTTCCAGACGTTGTTTACTTCTAAACTTTGGCGTGTGTGGCATATCAGTAGATTTACTGGGATTCTTTTATTGATATACATTTCACATAGTGGCCTATTTAACTGGAGAGGGGGGGGGGGGGGTAGTTGCGTTGTTCGAATGTCTTTCAAATTTGATAAGAATGTTCCTTGATGTCAGTTAAAACGACGTATATGCATAATAGATTTATTTTTGGTACTGTTCCCAGAACTACAAGTTATTACAATGTTTTACTATTTTTTTTTCATTTGTAAACAACATGTAAACAAACGTTTGTCTGCATTTCTATACGACACATTTTTTGTGTACATGCTTACTCAATTCAAATGGCACACATAATAAAGAAGATTGATATATGTGCTTTTAATTATTTGGGGAAGACCCCGAAGAACACTGTCAGACGATATAATTGGTTTCAGTGCTGTAGAAGTTTCTTATTGGCGTTTTTATAAATAAATAACTGTTTTTATACTTCATTGGAAAATACAAATTGAAGCTTTATTGCTATAGTAGCTAATTATACATAATACAGCCATACACTGTTAAAAATAGTATTTAAAAATGAGTATATATACCTACTTATTTTTTATTAACTATAATTGCATCGTAAACGTGCTTGCGACATACTTGGATACATGTAACCGTAATTTCTCAAAAAAATAGCAATTTGTATTTTATATTTCTAATATGAGCTTCTGTTTAAGCTACCTTAATGAAATCTGATAAAATGAAAATAATATTTCAAAAGATGGTTTTCCACATTATTTGAAGTCGATTGCTTAAATATAAACTGGGTCATTACAACTCAATTATCTTACTTCCTATTCTTTTGACACACCTTTTTTTAAATTATTGCGTTTATAATTTCTTAACGTGGCCATTAGTAGTTTAACGGATATGACACTGACTGCGTGTTGAAGATCAGGGTTCGATTCCCGATAAGACTTGGTTGTAATTGTTGATATTTATTGAAATTCATTTATGAAGACAGCCAATGTAAGAAAGCATCTACTCATTTTTACTCATTATGCTCATTTTTAAGTACGTCTTTTCAAAATTGAAATTCATAAATTCAGAGACATGATAAGCATGGTATGTAATCCGAAATTAGTATTACCTTTTGCTATTTTCCAGTACCTATTTTTAACAGTGTCTCAAATAAAACTATGTACCGGACAACGCTTTATGTAACAATATTAGATACACATACTTAGTGAGCCTTTAACAACGCTGTCCCACATTGCCAGAAAAATGATACAAATGGCAATAAGATCCCCTCCAAATGCTCGTAGAGGTATCCAAGACCCGGAAGAAGCGGGAGAGAAAAGAAGCTCAAGATGAACTTTGGCATTTTAGGGATGAGAGAGCTCTCAGCGTAGGTGGATGAAGGTGGGTTGCCATGGAAACGAAAGCGGCCGTCACCTACGGAGTTGGCGAATAGGGAGGGCTTTTCGAGTTCAATTGTGGATCGCAAAATTGACATCGGATAGGTTATTAAAAACGCCGTGTCAAGTATCAAGCCTATGTGATTGTTTTAATAAAATAGAAGAAAAGCGCGGAAAAAATAAACAAAAATATTGTTTGTTTACTACCCACCCTTAGAGGTCAAATCAAATTTTGTAACATTTGAAGGCCCATTCTACACGGATGTTATTAACCCGCGTAGTAGACATCAGATGACTCTGTGATTGGGGAATAAATACCATCTGGTCTTCGTTCGCCAATCTCAGAGGCATCTGCTAACGCCCGTAAATAACGTCTCCTTTTAGAACCATTTTTAATATTTTTTTTAAAAAACGTAATTATATGTAACAGCTTCAATTAACACATCAAACAAAAGTTTTGAAAAATACGGTAATACGTAATTTTTGTTACTTAAAAAATTAAAAGCATCACAGAAATAACTGGAAATACCAGTAGGTGATTTCATGTTTTAAAATTCTTATAAAATAAACCAGTTTGAATATTCTAACGTGTAGGTAAATTCATTATTTTTAAGCAATAGTTTAAAGTATATAACTAACCCAATGGCTCCTTCAAGATTCTTTAATTTTCTAGAAAAATGTTATCAAAACAAATTCTCACATATTTTTTTTAAATCGGTCCGGGCATTGACTAAAACTTGCGCGTCATAAAAACTGATATTTCAAAGCCCCAAGTCATCGACAAGGGGCCTTTAATCAACTGCCCTTCTGATCTTTGAATAGGATGGGAGGAATACGAGTCAAATTTGGGCATTCTATGTTCTGTTTAACAGCTGTAACTTTAATTATAATCAACTGATAGTGGCGAGGGGCGTTTAAAATCAAGATGCTGACGAGTTATACAATTGACCTGTTGACGGTTTAAATCAAATTCTGTGGAGGGGAAAGTAACGATTTGTCAAATATTTCACTTTTAGCCAAAATATCCTTCTAAAGTTCAATTGCTGCATAGGAAAAATACATAAATTGGTTAAAAGTGCAGTTCAATTTTAAAAAATTATACCAAATAGTTTAAGGAGAAAATAGGACACAAAATTATCAAAACTATTTTATTGCTTAAAAAAATAGTTCCTTTTATTTTAAATTTAACCACACCAAACTTATATTTCTATGTTAACTACAATTATTTACTTTTTTTCGTATCAATATTAAGCTTTAGTACAAGATCGCCTGAATACGTAACTTTGAACTAATGTTTCATAGTGACAACTTTTTTTTATGTTTGAGCAAGTTTAAATTGATATAAGATTATATCTATTGAAAGAAACTGTCTCAAATGTGCTACAGTGTATTTTGAAATATATTACTTTAATTTGTCTTTAGGGATTAGTAATAAATAGATTGTTTTTTTAATGTTTTTTAAAAATAGTTTGACCAGTGAAATGATGGATTTTTTTACATTATTTTTCAAAACAATAATTTTTCAAATTAAAAAAACCTGTAAAGACAGTTTGTTAAACGTTAAACACATTCTTTTGTTTATTAAAATGCAACATTTTAGTTTTCAGAAATTATTTTCTTGACTTATATAAAAACAAAATAAGTAAAGTCACTTTATTGTAAATTTGTGTTTTCATAAAAAAAAAACTTATAATTTTTTTAAATGTTTCAGGATTGATTATGTTAATATGCTTTGCACAGATGTGTTTGGGAGAAATTATAATGATATCTTCAAAATGAAATAGTAAAATGTGTTTTATACCTCTTTATAACAAGTAGGGTGAGATCTAGAGCTTACTGGGGACGCAAGATGGAACACAGCGAGTAGGCGCGTGTACAAAGTATTCACAAACCAAATCTTACGGTTCATTGGAGACTATGCCTACTCGATTTTGTATTGGAATATAAAATTAAATAAAAATGACATGGCTTAGATATATTTCTTCTTACATTTGTTATTTATTGTTTGAAAAAAGGACCGTGTTTAATAAATAAAAGATATTTGTTTATACATACGATCGAGGTTTCTCTATATACCGATCTCTTGAATTAAATTTTATAAACCAAAATGGAGCATCCCATCAAATGGATTTTGATAGTGGCTAATAAAAATTATGTGACGCTTTTAAATTCCACTTTAAAATTAATAACGTTTCAGTTAAATAATTTTCAAAAACTTTTTATTACCCATGTTCGAAAGCATGAACAAATAACCAAGAAACAACTTTAAATAAATTAAAAACAAACTCTGGAGAGTGTTTTTCGAATAGTTTAGGAGATTTAAACCTTTGAATAGTAACTAATTAAAATCCGTTCTCATTATTGTTTAACTGGATGTAGGCAATCTTTCTTTTGGAGTTAAATTAAAAGCATTTAATGAAAAGAAATCAATTTGTGTTCTTACGATAATTGCTTTTCAAAAGTAGTTACTGTGTAATTTAAAATTTAACACTAGATTGAAGCTGTGTGTTATGCCTTCCATTTTCGACATAGTTTTAATTCTAGAAAATAATTAAATTATAGAAAATAAATAAATTATGGAGAAAAAAAAGTTTTTTTCGTTCAAATATAATTAGTATAGTATCGTTGTTTAACTCCAGCTCAAATGTGTTATTAATTAAAACCTTACTCGACGAAATTTGTTAGTGTGTT